>CM045743.1:41145142-41327642 GCA_024760905.1 Plotosus lineatus | reverse complement strand
GATGGCTGGTATCACATGCCACAGAGGGGGCATGTGAATGCTTTCACGCATCCCTGATCGATGGTGGTCATGTAAATAAAGAAACGCGATACTTGATGAATGGCAATTGAATACGAACAAAATTAGTTCGAAAATGGGAAGGAAATAAAAAAAAAGAAACCTTTCATCATGAAGTTAATTTTTTTTCAGAGCTCCAATTAAAATCTGTTTGCTGTCCAACTACATGGAAGTTGTTTTATCCTCATACTCTACTGTTTTCTAGAGAGAAAGCGTGAAAAATATTAACTTCCTGAAAAAAGTTTTCAACATCAAAAAAAAAAAAAAAAGGAAACGGAAACTCCGTTTTTATTTTGGTTTGCCTTTGACGTGGAGCGCCGACATCTCCGCATGATATTGATGAGAGTTTCCAGAAATATATACAGTGGTACCTTGAGTTACAAGTGTCTTTTATAAAAAAAATTCCATGATACGAGCTTCAATCTACCAAAAATCTGCCCCATCCAACCAGAAAAATTTTGATTTATGCGCTCGGCTGGGGAAATGGCTTTTCCGGGCCGATTAGCCTCGTATTCTTCCGCGTGTATTCCACGCTCTGAGAGCGCCTTGTGCAGTGCTTCTCAATTATTTTCTGTGAAGCACACTATAGGAAGAAAAAAAAAAAAAAAAAATGTCATGCCCCCGTCCCACGATAAATAGTGTTGACTGCACTTCATGTCATTTGCTCAGTGCTTTTTCCCTACTTCAAAGGGAACACAGTGAGTATGCCACTGCCACCTACTGTAGAAGATGCGCAATTGCACTTAATTCTAGTGCAGTATGGCCAAGAAGCATGTTTCCCAGGATCATGTGCCGCTGCCCCCCAAGCATCACACCGCGCCCCACTATTTACGAAGCACTGGCCTTGTGGGAGCTCATCACAAGCTTTTCCTCACTGGCATTTGTAGCGTGCACATGCACAAAATTCTCCTCCTCCTCTGTTACGCACCAACTCCTGACTGCCCACGTGACATTCTTTTCTGCATTCGATGATCAGAAGGGTTAGTTGACTTATTATTCATTATTAATTATTATTAATGTTAATGTACATGTATTATTATTATTATGAAATATTTATTGTTTTTACATGTTTATCTTTAATATATTAAGTGAAATATACATGTTTGTATCAGGTTATATGAGTTTGGGAGGGGGTTGGAACGGATTAATTGGTTTTCTGTTATTTCCGATGGGAATTTTTCTTTTGTCTAATGAACATTTTGACTTACGAGCTCGCCCTCGGAACGGATTAATTTCGTAAATCAAGGTACCACTGTATTTTCAGTCGTATCCTTTAATACTTTTTAATATATATATATATATATATATATATATATATATATATATATATATATATATATTAAAATAACCACTAAATTTCAGCCATTTGTGGTGATAAAAGAAAGTTTTGTACACAGCAGTATGTAAAACGTGAATGTATCTAGAACGTCAAATGTGAAACACAGTCCAAAAGTAATTCACAAGATGAGATTACTGTTTAAGTAAATCTAAAAGATTCGGTTACTGATTACATCTTTAGTCATGTAATTTGTAATCAGGGCTGAATTACGTTTCCTCAGGAATCAAGCCGACATTGTAAAAGGTCCCTGCTCAGGGGTCAGGCAGTGGCCGTGCAGGGACTTGAACACAAAAACCTTGTCCTTACTTATTAATAGTTAAAATGCTACTTCAGTCTTCAGTCAGAAGTGCCAAGGCAAATTCCAGACGAGTCAAAACAGCACTAATAACTCAAAGTAGGCAATTGAGGAACTGCTGATGGTTAAAATATCTGGAGTTTGACCTCAAACTTACAGTGAAATCCAGATGTGATCCGATCGATAGACTCACTCTCTCTCTCTTCTGGAAGGGAAATGCTGATATTTATTTAGGTTAAGAGAATATACACTGGTGGGTCTTTGATGCGAATCCCCCCTTCCCGCTTTCTCACGCAGGCTTGCGGTAAGCTGAGCGGGAACCCGTCGCCTCGGACGCGCAACCTCCAGAACAGGAAGTTGCCAAGGGTCTCGTTTCTACCGCTGACCTGACAGACACATTTTAAAACAAAGGCAAAACCTCTGGAATGGGAGTGCACGTCCATCTGTCAGTGGGTATGCAGGTCTGGGGTGTGTGTGTGTGTGTGTGTGTGTGTGTGTGTGTGTGTGTGTGTGGAGGGGTATTTGTGGGGCAATTCAAAGAGCCAGCATAAGGAAAATAGTACAGATGCATTTGTAGGCAAAAATGTACAAAATTTGAATTAAATAAAGCATAATTTATTAATGTTTGTTTATTTATCTATGTATTAATTAATGTACTTTATAAGTGATAACATTAATGGGGAGGCTGAAGCCTATCTCTGGCAACTCTGGCCAAACGCAGGGCACACCCTGAATAACTCGTCAGTTCTTCGCAGAGCCAAAACACACACACACACACACACACACACCTAGAGACAACTGGGAACTGCCAATTAGCTCAATGTATATGTTTTTTGGACTGTAGGAGGAAACTGCAGTACCCGGAGGAATTGCCCATGCCGAGTTCTGGACTTGAACCCAAGAGCTTCTTGCTGTGAGACGAACGTGCTAACCAATACACTATTGTGAGGCAACAAATTAATAAGTAAAACAATAAAAACAACACAATTAACTTGATAAAAAAATAAAGAACAAAAACTACTGGAACACAGCCTCACTGATCTCAATGACTTTGGGTGAAGGCGGGACTCGAACCCGGGACCCTCTTGCTGTGAGGCCAATGTGCTAACCACGACGTATAAAAGCTTATGACTCACTGAAGCATTTAATCCATCAATCATCACAAAAATAAATATATGGATAAAGGGCAAGAGAGCGAGCGAGAGAGAGATGATGTGATGTTAGGATTGGGGTTTTGTGATATCGTAGATGTGGGTGTGGGTTCGAAGTCGACTGCGCGTAGTCTGCATATCGATTTCACTCACCAATCGCTTTGATCATCAACAGAAGCAAAGTACAGCAGGGCAGCCGAGGGGGGTGGGGGGGAAGCTCATCTGGAACACATCTGGCCAAATGGGTTTATGTGCCACGGCCACAACAGTGCAGACGTGGGGATGGATCCCCCGGGCTTTCAGCCTTACACATACTGTAGCGGCTGTGTTGGCTGGATGTGGGAGAGCTGCAGTGCTTATGTGGAAAGAGGAACTCATCCTTCCCATCGCTCCGTGGGGTCCGCGGGGAGCGAATTGGAAACGGGTTCGGCATCATGCAGCAGGGATACAGCTTTTTCTCAGTGAGATGTGTGAATAGCTGCTGTGTTTTATATTGCGGAAGAAAGTTTAAAAAATAAATGAATAAATAATCTGGGATCATAAACAAACTTATCAGAGACAACTTCATATGCCCTTCCTGTCACAACCCTTTTAGCAAAGGACATGTTTAAAGCAGCACTAATGATCAAAAATAGTAGTAGTGACACACCGGTAATACAAAAACATAACACATAGATTTAAGCTCAGCGCACACACACACACACACACACACACACACACTTCCTGCTGCTCATATACTGGGAAGGGGGCACTTTGTCTGGGGTGGCCATGAACTGTGACTTTATTTAGAGTACTACAATGCTAGTGTGTGTGTGTGTGTGTGTGGTCATGGCCCAAATGAAAGGTGTGTGGTCTGTAGAAAGGAAGAAATAGTAGGAGTACACAGATTATGTGTGTGTGTGTGTGTGTGTGTGTGTGTGTGTGTGTAAACTTTCCCGAGACAAACTTTTCAAAATGACATTAGGCGATATTTTTACGACTGTGAAATTTTGCATTTTTAAAAATTTACAAATAATATCATGGGCTCTTGTATATAAACTCATGACACATAACATGAATGAAGTCCACCCTCACAGAGGCCAATACTTGTGCACAGAACTAGATAATACACATCTATACCATAAATTGTGAATATCATAACCATATATAATCACAATATTCCATATCATCCAAGTGTTTTAATTCATTATTGGCACTAAACAAACAAACAAACAGAACCCAAGACCTTGCTGTGAGGTGGACATGCTGACCGATACGCCACTGTGCCACCCGCTGCCGAGTACTATGAGGGTAAATATAAGCAGCAATTTCCTTCTTCATGTTCCAGCTTTGAAATGACTTTATTTGAGCCGGATCGTTCTGACCCGATACTGTGCGCCGTCATCTCTTGACCCCCTAAAATACAATAAATTCTTCATAAACTATTTTCCTGTGTTCTAGAAGTAAAAAGAGTGTCAGACAGAGTGATGAGACTCAAGTTAGAAATTGAAGGTGTGATGTTCAATGTTGTTAGTGCTTATGCCCCACAGGCAGGATGTGAGCTAGAAGAAAAGGATAGATTCTGGAGTAAGCTAGATGAAGTGATGCAGAATACCCCCAGAGGTGAAAGAGTGGTCATTGGGGCAGATTTCAGTGGACATGTTGGTGCAGGAAACAGAAAGGATGAGGAAGTGATGGGTAGGTTTGGCATCCAGGACAGGAACACAGAAGGACAACTGTTGGTAGATTTTGTATAAAGGATGGAAATGGCTGTGGTGAATACTTTCTTCCAGAAGAAACAGGAGCATAGGGTGACTAATAAAAGCGGAGGTAGGAGCACACAGGTAGACTACATCTTGTGTAGGCGATGTAATTTGAAGGAAGTCAGTGACTGCAAAGTAGTAGTGGGTGAGAGTATTGCAAAACAGCATAGGATGGTGTTATGCAGGATGACGCTGATGGTGAGGAAGGTGAAGAAGGCAGAGCAGAAGACAAAGTGGTGGAGAAGTGTGCTGGTGCCCATTTTTAAGAACAAGGGAGACATGCAGAGTTGTGGCAACTACAGAGGGATAAAGTTGATGAGCCATGCAATGAAGTGGAAGCTATACTAAGGACAGAGGTCAGCATCTGTGAACAACAGTTTGGTTTCATGCCAAGAAAGAGCACCACAAATGCAGTATTTGCTTTGAGGATGTTAATAGAGAAGTACAAAGAAGGTCAGAGGGAGCTGCATTGTGCCTTTTTGGATCTGAAGAAAGCACGTGACAGGGTGGCGAGAGAGGAACTGTGGTATTGCATGTGGAAGTGTGAAGTGCCAGAGAAATATGTTAGAGTGGTGCAGGACATGTATGAGAGATGTTAGACAGTGGTGAGGTGTGCTGTCGGTGTGACAGAAGAGTTCAAGGTGAAGGTGGGACTGCATCAAGGGTCAGCTCTGAGCCCCTTCTTGTTTGCTATGGTGATGGACAGGCTGACAGACAAGGTTAGACAAGAATCCCCATGGACTATGATGTTTGCAGATGACATTGTGATCTGTAGTGAGAGTAGAAAACAAGTGCAGGAAAATCTAGAGAGGTGGAGATATGCATTGGAAACGAGAGGAATGAAAGTTAGCTTCAGTAAGACAGAATACATGCGTGTGAACAACGAGGACCCAAGAGGAACGGTGAGGTTACAAGGAGCAGAGATAAAGAAGGTGGAGGATTTTAAGTATTTAGGCTCAACAATCCAGAGCAATGGAGAGTGCGGAAAAGAGGTGAAGAAGCATGTGCAGGCAGGTTGGAATGGTTGGAGAAAAGTGTCCGGTCTGAGAGGAAGGTATCGGCAAGAATGAAAGGAAAAGTATACAAGATGGTGTTGAAGCCAGCGATGTTGTATGGTTTAGAAACAGTGGCAGTGAGGAAAAGACAGGAGGCAGAGCTGGAGGTAGCAGACATGAAAATGTTGAGGTTCTCTTTGGGAGTAACGAGGATGGATAGGATCAGGAATGAGTACATCAGAGGGACAGCACATGTTAGAGGTTTTGGAGACAAAGTCAGAGGCTAGATTGAGATGGTTTGAACATGTACAGAGGAGGGATAGTGAGTATATTGGTAGTTGGATGCTGAAGTTGGAACTACCAGGCAGAAGGCCTAGAGGAAGACCAAAGAGAAGATTTATGGATGTGGTGAAGGAGGACATGAAGGTAGTTGGTGTAAGAAAAGAAGATGCAGAGGATAGGGAGAGATGGAGGCAGATCATTTGCTGTGGTGACCCCTGAAGGGAACAACCGAAAGGAAAATAAGTCGAAGATAAACTATTTTCCTGGTTTCTTAACGGGAATTATGGCTAGCTATGACTTATTATCAGAAATTTTAACATCCACGGTGGTGTCCTGATCAGTCGCTGATCAAGAACTTTAAGCCTTATTGTCACTGTTAATTTAGAGCAGTGTGTTTGATCCCACAAACCTGGAGAGCAGTGGCTATGTGTTTTCAGACCACATGTATGTAATATTTAAGGTGAATTTTTTTTTTTTTGTATTTCAGCTAAATCTTGCACTCCCACTAGATGCTGTTGGATTTTTAACCCCTTCACTGCTGCTCAGGTCTCTGCTGCCTATGAACACTTTTGGGTCGCTGCCGACTCAAACTCTTCAGATTTGAAGGGCTCAATTCAATTTTTTCACTCCTCCTGCCAAACCATCGTGGACTCTGTGACTCCATTTAAAATCAAGCACACCAAGATTAAACTTGTGCCCTCATTTAATTGTACAACCCGTCCAGTCGGACAGGAGTGTCGCAAAGCTGAAAGCAGGTGGAAGAAGGACAAGCTGCAGGTGTCACCGCAGATTTTAAAGGACTGCTGGCATCATTACCAGAACACTGTTAAACAGGCTGAAAACAGAACACTTGTCCAACATTATTTTAGCAGATTGTCAGAACCCACGTCTTATTTAAACCCATTGATTCTGGTATTAATGCTTGCAGCCCATCAGCCTGAAAGACTTTTCTGAATTATGTAATAATTTCTTGGTGTTTTTATTGATAAGGGGGCCGGTAGTGTAGTGGCTAGGGTGCTGGGCTCATGATCAGTAGGTTGTGTGTTCGAATCCCAGTTAGACTCTCACTGTGCTAAGACCCCTGGGCATGGTCTTGTGGTTAAATGTGCCTCTGTTCACCCAGCAGTATCAATGGGTACCAGTAAAAATATACTGGGAAGGTAACCTGCGATGGACGAGCATCCCATCCAGGAGGATGAAATCCTGGTCGCTTGACCCTACGGAAACCCGAAATAAGCACTGGCCTGATGAGCCACTTGGCTCGGGTGTAAAAAGCCCAGTAGACTTTACATTTTATTGATAAGGTCATTACCACAGGGCTCTCATCCCAGCTCCTGCTTTTGACGCTTCTGTTCCTGTGCTGTGTTCCGCTGTTTCTGACAATGCTGAACCTGTAATTTTGTCAGTTTTATAGGAGGGTTGTTAGCTGTATTAAGCCTTCAGGTTCCTCCCCACAATGCTTTTTAAAGAGATTTTCCTTTGCATAGGAGAGTCAATTCTCACTATTCTTAACAGCAGTCCATCTCCTGGTGTAGTTCCTGTGAATTTTAAATATGCTGCAGTTCAGCCCATAATGAAGAACATTGTTCTTGATCACTCAGTTTTAGCAGATTTTAGGCCTTTCTCCAGGCTGCCCTGCCTGTCCAAAATCTTGGAGAAAACAATCTTTGCCCAGTTGAAAGTTTTTCAGGATGAACATGACATCCTGGAAATTTTTCAGTCAGGTTTTGTAGCTTTTCATTGGATCGAGACAGCTTTATTAAGGGTATTTAATGACATCCTCCTAGCTTTGAACTCTGGTAACCATATGATCCTTGTCCTGCTTGACACAATCAGAGCCTTTGATACAATGGACCACCACAACATATGTAGGTTATAGTACATTGTGGGAACTCAAGGTACTGCACTGAAATGGTTGAACTCCTATCTGGAAAATAGAACCATTTGTGTAAACATTGCGTTTCAAATCCTCCACCACTCCCCTGTTATGTGGGGTTCCACAGGGCTCAATCTTAGGACTATTGCTGTTCATACTTTATGTACTTCATCTGGGCTTTTTTCTTAGAAAGAATGGTTTCTCCTTCAACTGCTATGCTGCAACATGAAGCAGTTGACAAAGGTGGAACCCATCCTTTTGCAACAACATTTCGAGTCAGTAATCCATTCCTTCATCACGTCTAGGTTGGATAAATGCATTGCACTTCATTTTGGAGTCAGCCAGTCTTCCCTCTCATGCCTCCAGTGGGTTCATAATGCAGCCACATGTCTTTTAAAGACAGTTCACATTACACCCTTTTTGGCGTCCCTTTTTGGTTACCTGTGTATCTTAGAGTTAATTTTAAACTACTTCTATTTGTTTTCAAATCCTTAAATGGCTTCGCCCTGCCCTACCTCTCCGAGTTACTTCTTCCATATGCTGCTTCCCGGTCTCTCAGGTTAGCTGCTCTTCACTGTACCAAAATCAAAGCGGAAGCTCAGAGGGGACAGAGTGCTTCTGTTGCCGCTCTAAACTTGTGGAACAATCTGCCCTGCCATTTTAGACACGCCCCTTCATTGTCCATTTTTAAAACCCATCTTAAGACCCACAGTTACACATTGGCTCTTGACTCAATATGAGATTTAAGCTTTTAATTTATTTTATTTTATTATATGTGGTGGTTGTTTGTTTTATTGAGTGTTAATTTGTTTCGATTTGTTTTAATCTTTATTTTATTATTTGCTTTTACCTATTATGTAATGGTTTTGATGTTGCTTAGAAGTTTTATGTTTTGCCTTCAATTTACTTGTACTGTCCAGCAGTTGTTTCAGCCAGGTCGTGTGAAAGTGTGCTTAAAAATAAAGTTGGTCTGGTATGGTAGGGTTACTCAGAGGCTAGAGCCTATCTCAGCCGACAATGAGTGAAGTGCATGTTGATGCGAATTGATGCGACAAAATGGTGGCTGTGACAGCACAATTATTTATTTATTACATAGAAACAATCCATTGTAAATGCTTTTCCAAAAGACGAGTGAAAGGAAGGACTTCGGGATTAATAACAAATGGATGATTTGAGCATAAGCGACTTGAGGTTAGCGATCAGGCATAAATCTCGATCGGATTACGTTGTGCAAAGGCGTAAAGTAAATATTTAGAGTGTATTTATTCGAGAACAATGAGAACAAAGGATGTGCTATGTTTGAGACGGAACACTTGAGTGCTTTGGTGGTCGGGGCTCCTGATTTCGACAAAGTGGCCTGACTCTGTGTGCGCGTGTGTGTTGCAACCGTGATGTGGCAGGCTGATCAAATCCCATCCTTCTATTCCCACATGGATCATTATGACATGAAATCTATCAAAGTGAAATTGAGGAAGAGCGAGTATTCATGTACGAGAGAGAGAGAGAGAGAGAGAGAGAGAGATACAAAGAGTGAGAGAATAAGGGAAGGATAGCGAGTGCGAAAGAAAAAAATAGAGAGAGAGAAAGAAGGAACTTTGTCAATGTAGAAAGTGTGTGAAAGCTGAGTGATGCTTTATTGCTGGAGATTAGTGGGAGGCGAGGGGAGGAGAGCAGAGCATTGTGGGTAAAACGAACAATGCTTGCATTCAGAACACGTCTTCAGTACAATGAAAATGAAAAGTCAGTTCAGCTCTTCTAATGCGCCTAGTCAGATGCTTCCGATACTCTTCTACACACGCCTCACTTCGCCACTTCTGTTAAAGAATGAAACTGAACGCGACGGGGGTGAAGTTTTTATTCCCCAGCTGGTGACATCAGCGCCTGAACCAGTGTCGTGTTGCCCGTGGATTAAAGAGAACATTTAGCAGCAGACACCTTGCTTATTTGGAGTTAGAGATGAGGAAAGATAGCTGAAGGAAGACGTTTAAGGTTATGGCGTGATTTGTAGATCTTCTTCGGAATCTTCTTCGTCTTGAAGAATGTCTGGCGCAAGAGAGACGGAGAGAGAGAGCGAGAGCGAGGGAGAGAAAGTTCAACGTCTCGAGGTTATCCGCTACGGCGCTTAAACAAACAGTAATCCGAGACTGTGTGCACCGACACGCACGGCCTGGTTAACCCACGTGGTTATTTATCACAGCGTAGCGAGAGACACTTTCTCACACTTGCACTAATCCTTGCTAGTCTGCTGGAATGAGCGAGTGCCACTGAAATACTGCTCGGTGAACAAAAAAAAATTTTTTTTGTTTGTTTTTTGTTCCCCCCACAAATCAACTTTTAGTCTGCTGCTTTACTTTAAAATATAAAGATAGGAATACAGGGATCCATCACTTTCTGCGGTTAATTGGAACCGAGACCTCACGCGACCAATGAAATCTGCGAAGTAGGATCACCCCTGACCCGACTGATATATACGTACATGTATATGTGTATATGATATCAATAAATACATATCCAATTATATAAATGCTTATAATAATTAAACATTGAAAAAATAACATAAGATAAGTTTCTTCCGGTTCTGGATCACTAACGGCGGAGTTCCCCGGCTAGGAGTTCCGCTTCTATAAAGTTTTTCAGATAGAAAAATTGCAAATTTTAACTGAAAATTTAGCAGCATGATTGTTGAAGTTTCCAGGATCATGGGGGGAACGTTTTCGGCGAATGACTTTACGTCTACAGCACGGACTATGGCCATTTAACAGTGAATGGTCAAGATGGCACTTCCGAGAGGGCAACGTCTCGAAGTTCTCGGAGTCAAATTGTTTCCAATTTCTTTGTTTGTTTTTTGCACTATGCTCGTCTATGTCCGTGCGACCCTACTACAGCTATGAGAGCGCAGTCCTTTTGGACATTTAGAACTGAGCACGCTCATCTCCTATCCTGAACTAATATGCTATAGCAGCTCAATGCTAGCCGCACCCCAGATAACAATAAACCCAGGCAGAGACGCGGCAGGGGCTGAACTACAACTCCGGCGCTTGGTTAGCAGTGAAAGGTTAGCACTCCCGGGCATACTGCTTGAAAATGTTCAGTCTCTGCGAAACAAGATGGACGACCTTCATGCTCGGATTGCAGCGCAGAGGGATCTACAGGACTGCTCCATGCTATGTTTCTGTGAAACATGGCTTGAGGAGAGTACACCAGCCAGCTACACGGCCTTCAGAGAGGACCAGAGCACAGCGGCGAGGAACAAGAACCACGGCAGAAGAACAATGGATTCTCGTTAAATAAGCCTGGTGTACTGACTGACTGTAGATTATTTTTAAACCATTCTCTGAGAATGGACAACATCTAACTTTGAACATGTGGCCATTTTGTTTACCCATAGAACTGTTTATTTTTTTCCAACAAAACATAGGGCATAGGCATAGTGCAATATAAATATAATTACAATCGGCCCCCTACTTACGAAATTAATCTGTTCCAGCGCCTTTTTCGTAATGTGGAGTTTTCGTAAGTTTTCGTAAGCGCATTTTACATGTAAAACGCCTGATTCGTTCCAAGGCTCCCAAGACTACCCCATAAACCTTTCAAAAATGATAAAAGGACTCCAATTTTGTATGACATACGCATGAAATATGTGTTAAAAGTAAAAGAAAATTATTTATTAAACCATTTAAACATTTTATTAACATATTAAACCATTTTACTAACATTTATTAATTAAACCATTATTAAACATTTTATTTATGCACACACACACACACACACACACACACACACACACACACAACATTGTTTCTCTCCATCTCTCCCTCTCTCTCTCTCTCTGTTTCTCTGTCTCTCTTAAACACTCTCAAACACACTCAAAACACACACACACACACACACACAAAACTCGGTCTCTGTGGTGTGTTTTGCCGAATGCGGGCTCCGCCCACACGCAATGCGCAGCTGACGGAACAATTCTATTTAAATGTTTAAATGGACGGGATGTTGTATTTAAAGCAGAATTACAGTACCTGTTTGAAAGATCAGAGGTCCTGATTTAATATTAACTTGCTTCCTTGCGAGATCGGAGGTCTTATTGCACGAAGCATTCTGCTCATGCTCCTTCTGCTTCAATATCGTCCCGATTGTAGAGGGGTGTTGGCGATAACGAAATATAACGCTGCAATGATCTCAAAACAAACCAACAGCCCTCTTCAACTCTTCTCACGCGTGTGGTGGACAAAAGGTACAGCAATGGGTACAGGTCAGCTGTCTCCTGGCCAATGGGAGGCCAGCGGGGCGGGATGTTGGGAGACAGCCAATGAGAGAGCAACTTGCGCACCATGTGAAATTTTGATTGGCGCATTTGAATTTTGAATGGCGTGTTTTGCACTTTTCGTAAGAGGGGGTCGTTTTCATATACAGAGGACGAAAACTTAGGAAAATGTTTTTCGTAACTCAGAGTTTTTGTACCCAGGGGTCTCGTAAGTAGGGGGTCGACTGTATAATATAATTTACTGCAATTTCATTTATTGCGGTTATCTACTGATTTATTTATTGTATTATTATTATTATCATCATCATCATTTTATTTTTATTACTTTTGTTGTTATTATTGTATTGTTTGCTGGGTCTGTGTGAGGTCCTTTTAGCTATAGAATTTTTATGTATTTATTTTATAGCAGTGTGTGTGTTGTTGGTTTGAGCCTTCTTTTCAAGTTTGAAACTTGACTCCTTGAACAACCGCACAAGAATTCCTGTGTGTAAAAAAACCACAAATGGCGATTAAAATCCTGAATCCTGATAAATAAGATATAAATAAAATATAAATACAGACACGCTCCAACTTATCAACATTCATTTTGCAAACATCCGGAAATACCAACAAAGCTGTCCAAGGTCGAAAGTGAAAGTGAAATGAAATTGAAGAACAAGTAGAAATAGAATAAAATCTACAGAAAGATAGATCATAAATAAAAGTATGAAATATGATTAAACATTATCCTGAGGTACACTTAATACTAGGGGGCGTGGGGGCGTGGCTGCGCATGCAACAAAGTATCCAGTTTTGATGGGAGATTTTGGGTTGTTTTTTGTTGTGTGTTGGTTTAGGGGTGTTTTTTGCACAATTGGCCTTGGTTTTGTTACATTCTCCTTAACTTTTCCACCTATTCTTCCTTAATTACCTTATTTTTTAATTCGATGAATATTTATTTATTTATTTATTTTTAAACCGTGGTGCACTGAAGCCGCATTAATTGAAGCACGAAGTAGCGAGGGATCCCTGTATTAGTTAAAAATTCCACATCAAGACTCAACATTGTTTGTCTTTTTTGACCACCTACTCTTCAGGGAAGGCTTTATATTAAATTTTGGGGTGTGGTTTTGGGAGAATTAATGAGGTCTCACTGAGGGTGCTGGAATAGTGCTGGGGTGCAGTTGGTGTTCCAACTCACCCCAAAGGTGATTGTTGAGGTCAAAGTTCTCCACAGATCCCTCAAGTTCCTCCTCTCCAACGTTAGCAAGTTCTTCCATGTATTCATCGACACTGTCATGTTGGAAGTTCCATTTCTTTATTTTTTGAACCGCTTACTCCTACTAGGGTTACAAGGAGGCTGGAGATTAAGTCAGCCGACTCTGGGTTTGTGAGGGTGATTGTGTAAGTGTTGCCATGCAATGGCATGACAAGCTGTTCATGGTGCACCCAGCCTTTACCCAGTATTATCAAGCAGAGACATCAGCTTCCCCATGACAATAACAGGGTTACAGTAAGCCCCCGCCCATTCGCGGATCACCGTTTTTGGCCCTGCATACTCACGGATTTTGGTCTCAAAGGCTTTTTTTCTATGTTTTTAAATTAGCGCAGTGCTTCTCAATTATTTTCTGTGATGCCCCCTCTAGGAAGAAAAAAAAAAAATATATATATATATATATATAAAACGCCCCCAAGTTCCCTGCCATGACTATAAATAGTATTATTTGTCTATAAAATTCTTATCAATATACCTCTGCATAACATTGTATCTTTATTAACATTTAAAATAAAAAAGCATTAAATAACAACACCACCCCACACACTCTTAATTCTAGTACAGTATGGCAAAAAAGCATGTTTCTCAGGATCATATTTGCTCCCCCTGGCATCACACCACACCCCCCAAGGGGGGGCACACCCAACGACTTGAGAAGCACTGAATTAGTGACAGCCCCAGCAGAATATACATATGCATCATCACAACATTACTGGCATGTGATTAAAGTTTAGCCAATGGCTGAGAGCCTTTGTTTCTCCCTCCTGCTGATTGGTTGCAGATCATGTGTACACCTCTTTTTTTCTCCTTCACACACAAGTTTCAACATGATTGCTTGAAATGCAAATTCGATTTTTTTAGTATGTTTTTAATTATTATTTAAGCCCTATGATGTCACTCAAACGCCCTGCATCTTCTCTCGCTTCTGGTAAGGAGCCTAAGCGCTTTATTTATTCATAAATATTATCACAGTACAAAATTAAAAAGTTTTTATTTAATCATTATCAAATTTTACTGCATTATTACTGTACTAATGAGTAAGACTGGCTATAGAATGTGTTTAACAAGCATATATTAGCGCATGTAATATCATACATAGGATTTTTTAAACCGTGTCAATAATTCGCGGATTTTCAGGATCTGCGGGTGGAGGAGGAACGTGAAATGAGGACTTTCTGTATTTTGTTTGGCAAATGAAGGAATGCTCTCGTTTAAAAAAAAAAAGTTACAAGATGCCCAAGATATGGTCTTTTATGGTCTTTCAAGGTCACCCAAGGTCAAAAGGTCAATGTCCTATTTTAAAGCCTAGATATGATTTTCTTTGAGTGGTCCATAGTAAAATAAGATCTTCTTTTGAAGTTATAAGCACTTTCTCTTTAAACCTTTGTGATCTTGCTATGATCTTAAACTTTGACCTGAAAATCCAAAGACAAACCATCTCTGGGACTAAGGGGAGGTAGTGCCCCACAAGGTTTGGTGAAAATCTGTGCATGGGTGTGGTCAGGGTTTTATTCACGGACAGATAGACGGATGGACAAATGATGACCGTTGATTACAATACGTCCACCAAAAAAAAACAATTCGGTCGACTTCACGGATCAACACCAATATGTCAGCTGAAAACAATTCATAGTTCAAGATGGAGGTGAACCTTTTTTTCTTTATTCTTTTGTCCACTGTTGGGTTTTATTAAGAGTGTTTACTTCGTGGAGGTAAAGAAGTAGTAATTTCATGTCAAGGATAACAGCGTCGTAATTTGCCCGAATCTCAAATGGCTTGTGAAGAACCTTCATAGTGCAGTCTGTTCTCAGTGTAAACAGTTGGGACTCGACTCCCACACCGAGCGCTAACAGCATCGGCCTGAGAGCCTGAGAACTTGGCTCTGCTCGTTCAGGCGGACAGATTCCTGCTGCTCGGGCGGATGGAGATGAGCTACATTAACGTCGGGAGGCAAACGGCGTAGCTTAGTCTGACAGAAAAAGAAAGAGGGCTCCACAGGTACGACAGATTTGGGTTCCTGTTTAGGGACCGCTGGTCTGCAGTGGGGCTGTTAACGCTGTTAATGGCGCTGCTTTAGTCTTTTTTCGCTCTACAGCCGAGCTTCTAATAACAGCACCAAGTGTACAGGAAAGAGAGGCTCGCATCCCGAATCCAAAATAAAAGCTTGTATCGTGTTTCCTCGTTTGAAGTACTATTCAGAAAGATTTCTCCAATCTGTTGAGTAACACTGGTGGCACACACTATAGATGGGTGTGTCTTCATGATTATATCACTAATAACTTCAGTGCATGAGATGCACCTGATAGTCGCCGTCCCACTGATTGGTCTAAGTGCTGGTTGTAGCAGGTGTGGTAGTACAGATTACATCAGTTTAAGAGTACATCACATGACCATAACTTATGAAGAATTGAGCCTGTGCTCGGAGCTCAGTAACCTGCAGAAACCCTAAAGGCCTCGCTGATGTGCACCTGTTCCAGTTTTCTGCAGAATGTATGCAGGGGGCATTCATAGTACGCTACATCTAGGAAATAGCTTATAGACATATTTTCCAGGTTGTATGGGTGTTGCCCTCCGATGACCTAGCGAGCTGTTCAGGGTGTACCCCGCCCATAGTCGGCTGAGACAGGCGCCAGTGTACCAAAAAAAACCCTCCCAAAACTTAAATAACAACCTCGGTCATATCAGCACATTCCACAAATGTTCTTCATCACAAAATGTGTCATTTTGGGAAGAACTCCTCACTCGGAATATTCAAGCCGGATGTGCTCTTTGTTTCTACGACTCGTACGTAATTTCTAGTGCAATTTTATTGTATATGTAAACCTACTGACGGAAGGATTTATTCCGAGATCAGAAAAATGCATTTCTAACTCCTCGTGACGCCCCTTTCCTGAAGCGCCAAGACTCTCGAGACAATTCCAGGTTCAAATTCTGAGAGGAATGTTTCACATGCCGTTACAACGAGCGGCAATAAAGAACACATTAACCTTTTTGCACTTTCCTCGTGGCTCCTTCATTTTACTAGCACAAGTGATTTCAGGTGGTAGAGAAAACCTGGTTGCTATTAAATTTTTTAATTAGCGTTTATGGTGAGAAAAGGAGGGAAATCAAGAAGGTCCATATCAAGCACGAGACGTCCTCTGTTGAAGAGCTGCCTTGAGACGGAATAGGGTTTCGGGCCTGCGCCCAATAAAACAAAGCCTAGATGAACTTCTTGGCACATTTGAAGTGATGTGCAATTTCACATGAATTTAGAGTATTGCAGTAAATGGAACTCGAACATGTCGGTGCTGCTGGCAAAGCCGTGACGTTGTGGACGCGGTTGACTACTTCACTATTTCAAACACAAAGCGTTTAATTTAGACTAGTCTGTGACACGGCCTCCTATACACTCTTTATGTGAGACTAAAGGATTTGCCTTTTTTAATATGTGACCCCAAGGGGATGGTGGTGGTGGTGGTGGCAGGGGAGATCCGTGTGGCTGCAGGGAGCTGGCGCAGACAGTGGGAAAAGCCTGTGCGTTTCTGCTAGCAACCTAGCAAGGGATCCAAATAAATCACTGCCTTCCACAGAGGGAATAATTTAATCTCAACCCACACAGAGCACCGCACTAATGAAAAGCCTCCATCACCATGTCTCAGGAATGGCACTCAAGCTAGAAACCCCTGTGCCTGGCACAACTCATGCTCCCTTTTACGAGCTCCAGACATCAGGATCAGCGAGGGAAGCCTGTATGTACAACAGTTGAACTCTGGTGACTCATCGCTCCTTTTAATATAAAACAAACACAAACAAATGCAATACCATAAAAAAAAAAAGCAGAGTGGTCATGACAGCGGTTACTGTACGTGAAAAAGAAAGAAAGAAAGAAAAAAAAAAAGCGGTGCTGATCGTAAATTTTCTGCTTGGTGTTTTTACTGGACATTGGTGTAGCGGCTTTGTGGTCGCAGGTATTAAGAACAGGCTGGACTTCATGGAAGAGAGCGTAGCTTCTGGCTGGGACTGAAGGAACAGAGCTTTACTCAAGTGCTTGTACAAACAGAGAAGAGTGATGTTAAAAGAGATCTGTATCACGGCTGTAAAATTACTCTCCGTCTGGTGAGTGAATGAGGACGCGAGAAAAAGATGGGAGATTTCAGACAAAAGATGGAAGGAATAAAAGAGGAGACCAGTCTGCTGAAAAACAAAACACTACAACCAGTATTTATCAAGCGTTTTACAGGGCGGCACGGTGGCGTGGTGATGAGCATGAAGAAGCAAAGAGGTCACGGGTTCAAGTCCCAGGCTCGGTGGGGGAGTTTCTGTAGTGATTCTTCCAGTGATTCCATGAGGTTCCTTCGTGTACTCTGGTTTCCTCCCAAAATCCAAACACAAGCACATGAGGAAAATTGGCTGTTCCAACAGAACATTGGTTTTGTGTGTGTGTGTGTGTGTGTGTGTGTGTGTGTGTGCGTGGGTTGGCCCTGCGATGGACTGGCTGTTCAGGATGGACCTTGCGCCTTCTTACATCATTAAGTTAGGCTCCAGGCCTCAAAATGACCCTAGTCGGATTAAGTGGTTTGACAAATGACATACAGATCTGGAGCCAGTTCCATGACTTACCATTGTCAAAACACGCGGGCACTTGGAGAACGTGCAATACTCAACAGACGAGAACCCAAATTCAGAACCTGGATTGCACATGACACCAGCAGTTTGTTCACACTTCCCCAGCAGTACCAATTCCGTCCACTAGTCAACCATAACCATGGTGCAGCCAAGCCAGTGTAAACTAGTATGTATGCGTGCTAGTTGTCAGGGCCAGTGGTGTAGTTGAGCCTCATGATCAGGAGGTCGTGGTTCAAATCTCAGTTCAACCCCTGGCCAAGATCTTAAACACAAGTGTGCCTCTGTTCACCCAGTATGAATAGGTACCAGTAAAAAAATACTGGGAAGGTAACCTGCGACGGACGAGCCTCCCATCCGCAGTCTTTTGACGCTACAGAAACCGAGCACAAGCACCGCCTATGATGAGCCACCAAGTGTATGTGGGTGTAAAAAGCCCAACAGATTTACTTTACGTATCCTAGACATCATCTTATTATGGGCAAGAAATGATGAGGGAAGAGAAAAACTAGTGTACGCCCACTATGAGTCCCTTGTTTATTATCCTCCTACATCATGTGAGGTAATGGTTCCGACTCCTAGTTCGAGCTTTAGAACCGTCTTTGCACCATACCTGCTTTTTAAAAGTGCCTGACATGTACTTTGCCTCGCTTGATATAAGACAGGAAGGGAGACCGAACTTGAAACCAAGGCTCCATCATCAAGTCTGTCCTAACAACCTGCAGGGAGTTCTGCAAAGACTAATGTTGTTTGTTTGTTTGGGTTTTTTTTTTTTTTTTTTTGTTTTTTTTAAACCGAGCTGGGGCGCTTTCGATTTGAAATCAGAATTACGCTGAATGTGTACGACAAAGCTCTGTTGTTCCGAGTTTTTTCTTTTTTTTTTCTTTTGCATCCAACACAAGCATTACAGGGCCAAATGAAGGCTCGCTGCAGCTCACAGATGGATGGGCCGAAAGGGGGTTGGTGGTTAGGGGTTTTCGCTGAAATAAAGACGCGAGGAGCTAGAGACTTGAAGCAACAAGAAAAAAACAAAAAAAAACAAAAAAAACAGGAAAAAAAACACAACTGGGTGCAAATGAAAAACTGCTGAGACCTCTGTCGGGTTATAAATTTTGCACAGTCCATTGCAGTCGGAGATTTTATGCTCTCCTTCACTATAAAAAGTAATCAGTTTGGTTTAAATCACTCCTTTCTAAACTGTCAAAGTACACAAATACATACGAATACTTAATAACAGCTGGTGGAACCCTGGCAAACGTAAGAGGAATAAAAAAAAACTCAAATGGAAGAAAAAAATAATCATCTCAAGGCCTTTTAACATGTAATACATTACAACTGATAGGGTTTAAGGGCCGTGGTGGTACTGGATTAGTGAGCCAAAGGTCAGGGGATCAAGCCCCACTACCACCAAGCTGGGCCCTTGAGCAAGGCCCTTAACCATCAATTTCTCAGTTGTCTAAAAAAGATGATGAAGAAATTGTGAGTCGCTTTGAATGTGAGCGTCTGCCAAGTGACATCTATGTGAATTTAAGCTTTAACTATTAAGATAACCGAAAACCAAGGCACTGTTTGGGGGAAAAAAAAAAAAAAAAAAAAGGAAAAAAAAAAAAAAAAAAAAAAATCACTAATTTCTGAACCACTTAATCCTAATTAGGGTCGCAGGGAGGCTAGCGCCCATCTCAGCCAACTCTGGGCGAGGGCAGAGTACACCCTGGACGGCTCACCAGGCCTTTATGAAAGACTGCAATGGTTCTTTTACAGTCTCACAGCATAGACAGTGAGAGCCATGGCTCGCCTTTAATAACCCAGTTACCTGCACTGGGGGGACGGTGACAACCTGTTGAGAGTGGGACTTGAACCCTCAACCTTGGGATCAGTGATCCAGCACCATTACCACCAGGCCACCCCTGCCAGTAAAAATACTATGCAAATTATTAATATTAAACATTTCATAGTTACAGCATTTCAAAGAATCAAAAAGGTACGATAAAATTAGAGCGGCACTCAGAGAGCACAGTACCTCCGCCGGACACGTACAGGTTATGATGACAAGTGCATTGAATAACCTGAAAATTCCGCTTGAAACACACGAGTAATAAATCGGCAAAATAACGCACCGTCATTTTCAGCTGAAAACACCATCATCATGCTCGAAATGCCATGTCTTAAATTTTTGAATATCCAATAATAATAATAATATCTATTAATTCTAACTTCACACCAAAATTCTGCACAGGTCCAAAAAAGAACGCCAATGCGAATCATTTACCTCAATTTCAATCGAGTACTTCTAAAAATATGCAAATTGGCATTCGAATTTATTCAATTCCCTTCAACATAAAATTCACTTGCACTTTCGGACACGGTTGCTTCCGCGTCAGCTTTAACACTGCAGTTTCATTATAATTGGCACAGTTATAATGAAATGTGTGCCCCTCATGTATATCTGATGAACATGTAAAAAAAATTTGATTTTTCCGGGACCCCGCCCCTTGCAAGAATCACCTCCAAAATATAACGGTTACTTGTACCATACCCTCCAAGAATAACAATTCATTAAAATGTATGGATTTTTTTTTTTTTAGTTAAATTGCACACAAAAAAAGAAACTAAGCAACAAACTACCAAATCTGAAAAAACCTCCATGCAGTGGAAACTATAGAATTGAATAGAAGTGGCCTAATAAACCAATCACATTTGGTTGTGATGGTGAAAAGACTTATGACAAGAGTATAATTAGATTTTGCATAAGTCGCCTTGCTTTACCGTCGATAGTTCACGAATTAGTTTTCACAGCACTGTGCCTGAAAGTAAATACAAACTCGAGTTTACCAAAGCATGAAGTAGCCACAAGGCAAACAAACCATCACACTGTGGAGGTGATGTGTGCATGGAATCATACGGGAAAAAAAACATACCGAATTGATATAACCGCCCACCAGATTACCTTTAATAATCGAGATTACCATAACCAGAATAGCTTGGAAAAACAACAGCACAGGGCAGGGAGCAGGAGATCGGTTGGGAGTGTACTGGTGTGCTTGGTTGGTTAGTGAGGTCAAGGTCTCCTTGCTGTTTTTATAGAAGATAAGATTGCCGGCCGGAGTGAGAATCCATGTTGCTTTTAGACGCAATGATTTGCCAAGTTAAACTGGCCTCTAACCCTGCAACATTAGCACAGGATCAGATCTACTGTGAGGCTACATCGTCACCATAGCACAATGCTGAGGTAATTTCTGCCTGCTGACTTTTAAACAGTTGCCCTCTTCTGTTGATCCAGTTCTATTTTCAATGCTTGTATCAGACCGTTTAATGGAATATTTCAGCAGAATGTATTAATACCGTTTGTGCATCCATTCCATTTCATTTCCATTTGTACATATATATAAATATAGTTATAACAATCATAATATAATATAACAATTTAGTGCAATTTAATTTATTGTTGTATCTACTGATTATTTATTTATTGTATTATCATCATTATTAGTATCATTTTATTTTTATTACTTTTATTATTATATTGTTTACTGGATCTGTGTAAGGCCCTTTTAAATACAGTGGTACCTCACCTTATGAAATTAATCCGTTCCAGAAGTGGTTTCATAACCTGATTTTTTCGTAAGTTGAACCGCATTTTACATGTAAAAGTCCTGATTCGTTCCAAGGCCCCCAATACTACCCCCTAAACCCTTTAAAAATGATAAAAGTATACCTTTTAAGGCCTCCTTCTGCTTCAAAATCGTACTGATGGTAGACAGGTTTGGCCATATGCTTCTTTTGCAATGCTTCTTTTCACTCGCACCGGGAATCACTTTCTTGGGGCCCATGATGAATGACGAAAAATAAAGTTGCAATGAGCACATTCAAAAAACTCATGAAACAACAGTAACTCTGTCTTTTACGCTTGTTAGAACTCCGTGACGAACAATGGGTCGAAGGTGCATGAAAAGAATCATGGGTATTATGAAGATGCAGCTCCATAATAACCAATGGGAAGGAGCTGCAACTCTGTGACGAACAATGGGTCGAAGGCACACGAAAAGCATCATGGGTATTATGGAGATGTAGCGCCATAATAGCCAATGGGAAGGAGCTGCATCTCCTTGACGACGGGTCGAAAGCACACGAAAAGCAACATGGGTAGTCCAGTGGGGCAGGGTGTTGGGAAGTAACCAATGGAAGAGCAACTCGCACATTGTTTTAATTTTTGAGATGGCGCGTTTTGTAACGTCAATTTTTTTCGTATCTACAGACGGAAATTTTATGTAAATTCCTTTCGTAACTTGGATTTTTTGTTTGTTTGGTCTTTCATAAGGTGAGGTATAGAATTTTAATGCATTTATTTTAGAGCAGTTTGTGTTTTTGCTGTTTTGAGACTTCCTTTCGGTTTTGTAACTTGACTCTTTGAACAACCGCACAAGAATTCCTATATGTGTAAAAACACAAATGGCAATGAAAAATCTTGAATCTTGAAAGCTTTGCTTCGGATTGATTAACATTAGTTTGTGTCATTTGGGGGGAGAAAAATAAGTTTTAAATGAAAGCTTTAACTAAGAAGAGGTGTTTGGCCTGGATGGCTGACGCGTCCCTCCCAGTCCTTATGTAGAAAGACCCTGGTAATAGAACACAGCCCACCGAGTCCTTGCTATGGGATTCCCAGATTGATGGATCTGATGAAAACAACAGTGTCCAAATCTGAGAATGGTGCAAGGTCTCTGACTTATTCCTCCCTGGATCACTGATTTATTTCTCCCAGAAGGTACAAAGAACTAACCCCGAAATAGAACGGAGCCCACTAAGACTTGCTGTGGCTTTCACTAAATTGATGGCTCTGACATACAAAACTGAGAAGAGTTTGAGTTCTCGGATTTATTACTCCCCGATTCTCCGACTTTTTTTTTTTCTCTTATGAGGTAGAACTAGGTAAACTATGAATAGAAGAACACAGTCAACCAAATAGTCCTTCATTCATTCGAACCGCTCAATCGTAGTTGGGTCGGTAGGAGGCTTGAGCAGAGTGAAGGCAGGGTACACTCAGGACAGCTTACCAGTCCGTCGCAGGGCCAACATTCAGGCCAACGGTAAATATGAAACATTCAACCAGCCTAATGAGCATGTCTTTGGAAAACAGAGTACCCAGAGGAAACCGTATAAGCACAAGGGAGAACATGCAACCTCCACACAGAAACATCCTCGCTGAACCCAGGACCTTCTTACTGTGCACAAAGTGGCGTAATAGTTAGCACATCCACCACCTTGACACCATACCAAATCCTATAAACTCGAGTTGGATGATGGTGCAAATATAACAATGGCCTTGACCTATGCCCTGATTTGGTCTCAGAAAACAGTGACCTAGAAGGAACAGGTATCAGATTGTGGTCAGGAGAAAAATGGAGAGACTGCTGCTTATATAACTCAGGAAAATAAGGACAGTCACTGAATTATACAACCTTACTTTGTCATGGTTGTGCTACACTATTTATAACAATTTGTGTGGGAATACAGATTAACTATAAATTTATTACACCATGGCACCAGGAAGACACAAGCCTGTGTAGGACAGCTGATGAGCACAGGAAGGTGGAAAAAGACGTAACAGAAAAGGAAAAAACAAAATCCCAAGTTGTTCGTCAGGAAGTGCTTCACAGGTCCTGCAAGGCCAGCGGCTTTAACAATCCAGACAGGATCAGCGCGCGCACACACACACACACACACACACACACGCACACATTCCAATAGGCACATAAGTATCTCGCACATCTCAGCCGGCTATGCAGTCAGCGATGAGAAATATGTGTGAAGGGAAAGCATGGCTAACCTTTGTCTGACCCTGAACGGCCTCTGGGAACCGCAAGCCTCTGCACTTTCTGCTCCAGACACAATGAGCCAACAAGTGCATTACTCAGACAAGCAAGAGAACATGGGACATGCTAAGGAAATCCATGGCCTGGCAGTAGGACAAGTCGAAGCGTTTTTTTGTGATTTCTGAACAAGCGTCTGATAAACTAGATCCACACACCCACGCGGCTTCGTTGGCCAGGCTGAGAATTTGGGGGTAAAATATAAACGCTAACTACAAGCCAGAAATTCTAGTTGGAAAGCAAGATGTACAAGATTAACATCTCTCTCATTTGGCTACCATGTCATTCATAAAACTTAATCAGAGGGTGCTCGATATACTGTGGAAAATCATAGATGATCTGTAAACACTGGATCTTTTACAGACACGTCACATCTTTAATTAGACATGCCAGGGAGTCTAAAGAAGCAGGGGTGAACTAGCCTCAAGCTCAAAGGCATTCTAATCAGGGATTCCTCGTCTGCTGGGGAAAGCCTACATGGTGCCAGAGTTCCATGTAGAGAACCCATAATACCAAAGAAGCACATAAATCCTCCGACCGTGCAGGCCTCCACCAGATGGAGAGAGGCAACGAAAGAGATAAACATGGACAAGAGGTAAGCTGGGCTATTTATAAAGGCTGCCGCCAGAGAGCATGGCTTCCACTTAGACTGACACACCCTGGCCGTGTAAAAACACACACACAGGCAAATATCCAATGCGGCAAGAGGAGGGTGCACCTTCCAAGAAATGTTGCTGTTATTCCCTGAAGCAACCTCACTGCCTCTGAAAAAACTTTCATCATAGCGTCAGGAGGACAGGCATAAATCTGTACAGCCAAAGCCAGATGATCCAGAGTTTTACCTGGAAGCACGGATTGCAGGTGGGGTTATCTGGGTGGAGGAAGTTTCTACTTGGCTGAAAAGACATTGTTCCACTTCATGGGAATGAAAGTCCTTCAAGGGGTTAAGGACTGCACTGGTATTGCATTGGTACTGTGTATGACATGTTCCATTGAGGCCTCTTTAAGCCTAGCCACGGATGTCTCCTGTGGGATCCCGAGATGTTGCCTAAACAACCAGGAGATCCTGGATCTGCCTTTGGTCTTGCGTCAAATGGGAGCTGAGGGTTAAGCAGGGGCATATATCCAAGGTCCTTGAACTGCAGCAATTTTACTCGAAAGGCCTCCTTGGACAGTCAAGCTTGTCACCCAGAAGAAAAATTTAATTCTTAGATTAAATGTGGGTGACATCGTGGCTTAGTGGTTAGCATTGCTGCCTCACAGCAAGAAGGTACTGGGTGAGAACTTTGTTGCGGACCGGGGCCTTTGTCTGTGAGGTTTCCATTCTCTCCCCATGCCTGAGTGGCTAAACTAGTTTCCTCCTACATTAGGTACCTTGGCAAGCACCATTTTGGTGGATTTTCCATGTTCTCACCATGCCCGAGTGGGTTTCTTCTGGTTAGTCCGGCTTCCTCCAACAGTGCACAGATATGCACATGAGGTCATCTGGCTTTTTGAAATTGCCCATAGATGTGAATATGTGTCTGTGCTATCTCTGAGATCGATTAGTGACCTGTATTCAGGGTGTACCCCACCGCCACCTTTTGTCCAGTGTCAACTGGGATCGGCTCCAGCTTCCACTATGGCCCTTATGGAAAAGTGGTGACGATGATAAATATATGGATGAGACATACTCTGCAGAAAATTCCTAACCAACATTCAAATGTGTGTACGTATCCATGTACATATCCATGTGCCTTTGTCTTACACATGGACGTGCTGACTCGCAGAACTGAGCCTCCCATTGTGGCACAGTCATCATGAAAACCAGGACATGGGCTTAGTAGACAAAGGCAGGCCGGATCTGATAGCATGGACTGAGTGGGTCTTTTCTCATAATCCCACTGAGCTTTCATTCTTGCTGATTCTTATCAGGGATGTGCACTTTGAGGTGTAAAAATAATCAGTGAATTCCCTGCTAGGGTGTTATGTGTGTGTTGCACTACATTTTTTTTTTTTTTTTAATCTTTGCTACACTTTCCCCAAATTTAATACATACAGGCCAGTTCCGACCACCTGGGACTCATTTTCTGGCAACGTCCCTCAAATGTTGGACTTGGGTCACTCCCCAGCCCACAAACGGAGAATCGGATTTAATATTTAATTAGCGCAATTAAAAACATGTGTCGACAGCCTTGCTGTTGACACGTCTTTGCTTTATGGTTGATCTGGAAGGTAGCGTATTCAGGGGGTAACCTGGAAATGTGGCGAATTTCCATCCTCCTATATTTTGAATGGAGCAGGTTCCTGTTTTTACAAGGTAACGAAGGGCACTGCTTGCATCTGTACACAAGGAGAGATATATTTCTGTCCACCCACGAGGAAATAAGAAGCAGGAAACAGAGACGCCATGTGGGAGGAGAGAGAGGAAGAGCAAGAGAGAATATGGAGTATTTCTAAATCCAATGAAACCACACGTCGGCCCAATTTTGTGGTTCGCTTCACAAATGACCTCTAACCTTTTGGCAGCTGTCAAATGTGCCTTGGCATACAGTAAAACCATGCACCATACATCTGGAGAAGCCGGCACAAAATGCACACACACACACACACACACACACACACATACACACTTGTGTCTGAAGAGTCTCCATAAAGAACAGAGAGCACACACAGGCTTTCAAAAGGCTGAGCAATACATACAGTGACCTCGGTGAGTCCCCTTGTGTTCTCGTACCTGTGTTCTCACTTATAGAAAGCGACAGAGTACAACTAGCTATTCTCAGCTGCCGACCCTGATCCAGACCCCTATTTAACACACAACAAACCGGAGAGCAGAGGCACATCCAAACTGTCAGCACCGGTTTGTCAGGATGTTCTTCATGAGACTGATAAACCTGAAAAAGGAATTAAAAAAAAAAAGAAGAAATAATGTCTGAGTGAGAATGAACACGAGCAAGAAGGGAGGGAGAGAAAGCAAAAAGTCAGGACAGATGAAGGATGGAAAGCACATATGTTAGTCATTGTACAGGGTCGATCTCATGTGCAGTGGGCTACAGAGCGCACTTAACGGCCCGACTCTGGAAAAGTATATTTTACAATTCATTGCTTCCTTCTCGCAAAATTAAAGGCCTCTTGTTAAAAACAGAACTTGTCAAACGAAAGCAGCTTTTATTACTGAGCAAACTCGCGGCCTCTTTCTAGGGCTCACTTCCCAATCAGCTTGTTTTGTTTTGGTAAAAGGATCCGACTCACTCCGGGCTCTCGAATGTGGATGTGTGTGTGTAAATGTGTTAGGGCTCTCTTTAGCAGCAGTGCACCACGGTGCATAATCAGGTCTGTTCCACTGAAAAGAACACAGTGTGAGTGGAAGTGCGAGGTTCAGGTTCTCACGGCTGGACATTAAACTGTTCCACATACAGAGAAAAGGAGTTCAGGTTCAACTGAGAACAAAAAAGGCTTGGTGTTTGCATTTCATCGATGATCAGGTATTACTATTATTTCGGAAACGCTTATATGTTTATATTACGCACTGGTTTATCACTCATTTGCTGAACCGCTTAATCCTAGCAGGGATGCTGGGTGCATGGAACCTATCTTTGCCAATTCTGGGTGAAGGCGGGGTACACATGAACAGCTTACCAGTCCATCGCAGGACCATTACACAGACAACCATCTACAACCGAATAGTCTGATGTGCATGTTTTTGGAGGACGGGAAGAAACCAGAATCCCCAGAGGAAATCCACACAAGCAGAGGCTGAACACGCAAAATATACACAGAAACATACTCAGCAAAACAAGAACCTTCTTGCTGTGTACAATATGCATCAAGTATTACTATTACATCAAGTATTTGCTATTATTATTATGATTGTTATTATTATTATTGTTATTAATAGTACATAAATGCTTTTTTGGTGGGGGCAGTGATGGCCCGGTGGTAAGGTGCTGGATTGCCGATTCCAAGGTTGGGGGTTCAGGCCCCACTGTCAATGGTTGTCACTGCTGTCCCCCTAATGCAGCTAACTGGGTTATCAAAGGCCGGCCATGCCTCTCAACGTCTTTGGTGGGAGGTTCGTGTAAATTTTTTACATTGTAAAAGAATCATTGCTCACATTAGTGAAGAGGTACTGTACAGCCGTCAGCACGTTTCTGCCCTGCGATGTCCTGGCGAGTTGTCCAGGGTGTACTCTACCGTCTTTCCAGAGTTGGTGGAGATGGGCACCAGCCTCCCCATGACCCTAATTAGGATTAAGCAGTTCAGAAAATGAATGAATAAATGTTTTTGGTCAAATTACATAGTGGTTCATCACTAATTTGTGGAACCACTTAATCCTATGAGGATCTTGGATAGACTACAGCCTCACTAGGCCATTACAGTGTAAACACATAGACAACCATTCACACCTGCACCTAGATTCAATTTGGAAAAGCCAATTATGGAAAGTAAAGAGGGAGAAAATGATTTATACAGGTTGGCATAGCAGAGAAATAGAGATGGGAAGGGGTGAAGTGAGGAGGGCATTGAAGAGGATGAAGAATGGAAAGGCAGTTGGTCCTGATGACATACCAGTGAAGGTATGGAAATGTCTAGGAGAGGTAGCAGTAGATTTTCTGACAAGAACATGCAACAAGGTCTTGGAGAGTGAGAGGATGCCAGAGGAATGGAGGAGAAGTGTGCTGGTGCCCATTTTTAAGAACAAGGGAGACGTGCAGAGTTGTGGCAACTATAGAGGGATAAAGTTGATGAGCCATACGATGAAGTTATGGGAAAGAATAGTGGAAGCAAGACTAAGGGCAGAGGTCAGCATTTGTGAACAACAGTTTGGTTTCATGCCAAGAAAGAGCACCACAGATGCAGTGTTTGCTTTGAGGATGTTAATGGAGAAGTACAGAGGTCAGAAGGAGCTGCATTGTGCCTTTGTGGATCTGGAGAAAGCATATGACAGGGTGCCGAGAGAAGAACTGTGGTATTGCATGAGGAAGTCTGGAGTGGCAGAGAAGTATGTTAGAGTGGTGCAAGACATGTATGAGAGATGTAAGACAGTGATGAGGTGTGCTGTTGGTGTAACAGAAGAGTTCAAGGTGGAGGTGGGACTGCATCAAGGGTCAGCTCTCAGCCCCTTCTTGTTTGCTATGGTGATGGACAGGCTGACAGACGAGGTTAGACAAGAATCTCCATGGACTATGATGTTTGCAAATGACATTGTGATCTGCAGTGAGAGCAGAGAACAAGTGCAGGAAAATCTAGAGAGGTGGAGGTATGCCCTGGAAAGGAGGGGAATGAAGATTAGCCTCAGTAAGACAGAATACATGTGCGTGAATGAGAAGGACCCAAGAGGAACGGTGAGTGTCCGGTGTGATGTGTGATAGGAGGGTATCGGCAAGAATGAAAGGAAAAGTGTACAAGACGGTGATGAGGCCAACGCTGTTGTATGGTTTAGAAACAGTGGCCCTGGGGAAAAGACAGGAGGCAGAGCTGGAGGTAGCAGAGATGAAAATGTTGAGGTTCTCTTTGGGAGTAACGAGGATGGATAGGATTAGGAATGAGCACATCAGAGGGACAGCACATGTAAGATGTTTTGGAGACAAAGTCAGAGAGGCTAGATTGAGATGGTTTGGACATGTACAGAGGAGGGATAGTGAGTATATTGGTAATAGGATGCTGAGGCTGGAACTATCAGGCAGAAGGCCTAGAGGAAGACCAAAGAGACGATTCATGGATGCGGTGAAGGAGGACATGAAGGTCGTTGGTGTAAGAGAAGAAGATGCAAAGGATAGGGTGAGATGGAGGCAGATGATTCGCTGTGGCAACCCCTGAAGGGAAAAAGGGAAAAGCCGAAAGGAAAAGAAGAAGAATTAGATCAATGTGCATATCTTCAGATTGTGGGAGGGAACCAGCATATCTGGAAGGACCAACGCAAGCAAAGGGAGAACATGCAACATGCAACTATACCCGGAAACACCTTTTCCAAGTCTAATCTGCAAACCACTACAGCAGATTTCAGATTTGGAACACGTATTTCCCACTTTATTCTTCAACACCTAAGGTTTCAACTTTCACGCTAATTCTGCGTTCAACATGATCACATAGATAGCTAATTAGCCAAGTAAATTTTACGTCATAACTTGTCAAAGTTGCATTGCGTCAGGGTCTTGGGATGTGCATGCTTTTAAACAGTGGGTGGGAACTGGAATACCGAGAGAAATCCAATGCCGCATGGGGAAACTGGCGCATACATGGGGAGAACATCTGAAAGAAACACCCTCACCAAGAACAGGAATTAACCCAGTCTTTCTGGCTGTGAAGCAACATGCTACTTATGCCACTGTTAAAAAAAAAATACAGTAGGCCCCCACCCATTCGTGGTTCACCGGTCACGCCCCCGCATACTTGAGGATTAGCGGCAGCCTCGGAAATTGCTGGCACATGATTCAAATTTAGCCAATGGCTGAAAGCTTTTGTTTCTCCCTCCTGCTGATTGGCTGCAGATGATGTGTACACCTCTTTTTTTCTCCTTCACACACATCATCAATGTGATTGCCTGAATTGCGAATATTTTTCGTGTGTTTTTAATGATTATTTAAGCCCTATGATGTCACTCAAAAGCCCTGCATCTTCTCTCGCTTCTGGTAAGGAGCCTAAGCGCTTTATTTATTCATAAATATTATCACAGTACAGAATTTAAAAGTTTTTACGTCATCATTACTACATTTTACTGCATTATTACGGTATTAATGAGTAAGATATAGATGACAGACATCCCCCAGTGCAGCTAACTGGGTTATCAAAGGCGGGCCATGTCTGTCACTGTCTATGGTGAGAGGCATGTAAAAGAACCATTGCTGACTTTTATAAAGAGGAGCTGCAAAGCCGTCAGTGTGTTTCTGTCCCTTGCTAAAAGGGTTGTGTCAGGAAGGGCATCCGACATAAAAACCTATGCCAAATCAAACGTGCGAATCATTCGCTGTGGCGACCCCTGATAAAGGGAAAAGCCGAAAGGAAATCTCATCTCATCACTGTCTATAGAATGTGTTTAACAAGCATATTTTAGCGTATGTAATATCGTACATAGGGTTTTAAAACCACATTAATAATTCACGGACTTTCAGGATCCGCGGGTAGGGACGGAACACAACCCCCGCGAATAACGGGGGCCTTCTATAATAATAAGAGGCTAGTAAAGGTGGTAGCAATGCCCCGTGCCATGGCAGATTTCCAAGTTTTAAGATGAATAAATACTGCACAAATTTTATATAAATAATAATGCAAATACCGCATCAACCAGGAAATTAGCATCACAATCAGGAAAGATCACGTTGAATATCATGTCGAATATGCAACACTTTATACCTTAAGACTGCAAGTTAATGATTTTTTCCCCCAAAATGATCAGATAAATACTCACACTGAAACAACCCTTTCCAATCAGAAATAAACTTATCAGGGTTTTGTGGAAAATAAATTGCTATCACTAACCAACAATTCCATTTAAAAATGTAACTGGACCACATTTGGCCCTTTAGCTGTTTGTTTCCTTGGTCTTTTTTTTTTTTACTCTCAAACCCTATTTCAAAAAATAAAAACTAGATAGAGATCAACCAGAGAAAAAGGCAGACACACGTGTTTCTGGGAGGAATGTTGATGGTCATCACACGTTCTTGCTGCTGATCTGTACCCTGGAAACTGAACACGTTTAATGAGATTTTTATGGGACCCACAGACAGAGAGGGATACCCAGACCATGCAAAAGCATCAGGCTCAGGTCCAGGCGAACATACGGATGCCTACTCCAGGACACCAGCAGGTTGTCGTCAACTCCGGTTTGATCGTTGCTACCATCGGCTTGCTATTTTCAATACTTCCATCTGATAGAACATTCCAAACTCATTACTGCAGTATAGTAAACATACAGCAAACCAGGTCCTATTTCACATTAATCTACAGCTGGGAAAGTCAAGAAGCGGTCATGTATGCCTTACAAGGAAATTAGCTACCTTTGAAAGACTACCAAGAGCTAAACAAGGGAGATACGATTGAAACCAGGTCACTGCGATAGTGGATATTAATGACAGCGGAGGTTAGCGAACATGCACACTTGGACAGGAAACTTTGAAGAAACACGTTTAACGTGTGTGCAGTTGTTTCATCAACAGGAACGAACAGTGTAAATTAAATGCATTTTGAATTATTCCTTTTAAGGGGGCTGATGTCAGTGAGTGGAATGAAATCGAAATGTCACATTTAAAAAGATCATGAGCTTCTGGTACATTTCATTAAAAAATCTGGGCAAAAAAGGTCTATTTCATAGAAAGAAATCATCTGACTCTCGTGGCAGCAATCATTCATTCATTTTATAAACAGCTTAATCATAATTAGGGTCGCAGGGAGGCTGGCACCCACCTAGGCTGACTTTGGGCTTGGGCGGAGTACACCCTGGACAGCTTGCCACACCATCGCAGGGCAGAAACATGCTGATGGCCATTCAATGTCCTATTCTATATGAATGTCAGCAATGGTTGTTTTACATGAACCTCTCTCCACAGACAGTGAGAAACATGGCTGGCTTTTGATAATCCAGTTAACTGCATTGGGGGACAGCAGTGACAACCCATTGATAGTGGGACTTGAACTCGCGGCCTTGGGATCGGTCATCCAGCATCTCACCACCGGGCCACCACTGCCCCGGCACCAACTGTATTTTTCCATTATAACATGAGCACATTTACTGAGTACTACCTGAAATAGCCATCCATTCAATTCATCCATAAACCTATTATTCCATTCATTCACCAATCCATATATCCACCCATCCATCTGTGATCTATACCATTTATGCACAAGGTCCAGGAACATGGAGCCACTCCCAGCAGACTTTGTGTGTGTGGCAAGGTACACTTTGTCCAGATCTCTAGTCCAACGCATAGCCATAACGAAGGCAACCAATAATTCCCATCTGGAGCAATGAAGAGTAACCAAATTACCTAATATGCATGCCTTTGTACTGTAGGAGAAAACTGGAGGTCTTGGAGGAACGTATGCAAGGACAAGATGAACATGCAAACCCTGCACAGCAATCACCTCGATCTGCTACCAGGATCAAACCAAGAACCTTCTTGATGCAACATGGCAGTGCTGACCACTGGGGTACAAAAAAGTTAAACACATTGCGACACTGTCCTAGATTTTTTTTTGCATGGAAATCAATTATAGTATGCACTTGCAGATGCCTGAGGAAAAAGAAAATCTACAGTCAAAAATAAAATGATAAAAGCTAGGACTGGGAGTGTTTGGTTGACAGTCACTGCACTGGGAGATCCTGCTAAGCAGGAGCTCTATGTACTTTCAAATTCCCCCCAACCAAGAAGACAAGGTCATAAAATACGAGCCTTGGGTAGATACTTCCCTCTTGGCATTAGCTTCTCAGTCTAGCATCTGTTTCAGTGTAGGTTCTTGCTCACTCCCTCACTTCTCTATGACTCTCTGGAGAATTGTATCGAAGATTAACAACTGGAGCAAACGATGATCGCTGGAAAATCTTTGTGTTGTACTACTGTCCGTCTATTCCTTAGGTTTCAAAAGACTGTCTGACTGAATCATACAACAACGACTAACTGGATTGTATTTGCGCTGGTGGTTTCCGTGCCAGATTAGGTGTCAGAACCCAACTGGAACACAAACAGTAGTGATGTTTGGTGTAAGGCTTATGTTGGTGATTATACCAAGTAGGTTTGCATTGCTTTGGTTTGGCTGTGGTTTCAGTGCAGAGGTTCTTTTCTCCTGGCCTTAAGGAATAGAGCGCAGAAGGCACAGGAAAACACTTGTCGTCTCACATGGAGAAAGTGGAAGCACAGACCTCTAAGGAGACAATCTAACTGGAGCTATGTACATGCTGATTTATACGAATGGAAACACGTAGGGTGTCACCACCCATCAATACGTCACAATATTGACAACAATGCTTCGTTGTGCCAACCTAGATTGTTTTTAAAACTTGGTCTGTTGGCTCAGCTGGTGGTGTTGTAATTGGTGGAGGTGTGTGCGCTTGATATGGAGAAGAGACTAAAAGAAAAAAAAAAGAGACAGACTCTCCCTTTCATCTCAGTTTCATCTACCTTTCATGTGTTCCAGCCAAAGAGCAGAGCAGCTCATATCCAAAGCCACCGTTTGAAGCCTTTCAACTCCATTAGAGACACTTCCTGCCTGTCCTGCACCCTGTTAGGTGGTTTCATCTCCATAATTATCTTTATGTCAGGCTGTGTACATGTGTAAGGAAGAGAAATGTGTGAAATTCTCTCTCTGTGATGATGACTTTAGGTTGTGGTAGGGGGTGGTTGGTTATTAAAGGGCATGTCCAAGCAGATGCACTCCTCTTACAAAAATAAAACCACAAAAGGTCTTCATCCGAAGATCTGCATTATATACAACTAATTAGGGATTAATCATTTCCGTTTTTGGTTTTTCTCTGAGGCTGGAGAGATGATGCAGTCCTGGTTCTCCTCAGTTCTTTGAGTGGCGGGGAGTGGTGGAGGAAGCTTTGTTGTTTTGGCACAGGTGGGATCCAAAGAGGAAGAGAATCAAAAGCTGTTTCGAGAGCTTGTACAGATCCTCTGTGGAATATCCGGAGTGCTACGCACTTGTTTGGAATCTGTTGGTTCCTTGAATCTTAAAAATCGTGATCTGAAATTACGCCGTGACACTTTTTGTGGCGAAAGCTTGAGAAGGGGGGTAATTCTAACACCGTTGTCATAATAGTTCGAAAATACAGAGCACTGCAATGAAAGCTCCAGTTAATCACTAATCAGTAAAACGGTATATTGGTGGAGCTTGGCAAATCAAAATGGCAAGAAGAATTCAACAAGGAATCCAATTCAATGACATCGAAACATAACTGGGCCAAAAGTGTAAAGCTTTTAAGTGAATACATATCACATTTATATCATTTCATGGAAATGAATCAGGAAAACCGGCCAATTATAACAAGAATCTCATACTTCTCAACTTAAGTCAAACTTCTTTCGCTCATAAAGCGTTCCGGTGCAAAAAAGGCATCCTATTATTGAGAGATCAAACCGCAAGTTCCTGATGACAGGTCAACCATGGCCAGGAGCCAATTGTACAGAATTGGCCATGTTCCTTGGGTGGGACGATACATTCTGTCATGTTAAAAAACTAACCAATGCTGGTGAAGGGGCTGACACGTCCACGTCACAGCAAGAAGGTCCTAGGTTCATGCCCCAGTGGAAGTTCGCAAGTTCTTCCCATGCTCAAGGAGGTTTCCTTTTAGTTTCCCACAGTCCAAAGATACACACTGGTCCGAATTGCCCAGAGGTGCGAGTGCGAGTGGTTGTTTACGCATGGGCCCTATGATGGACTGGCAAGTCGTTAATGGTGAACTCTGCCTTCTCCCAGAGTCAGCCTAGATAGGCACCAAACTCCCTCTGACCTTAGTACGACTAAGAGGCTCTGCAAATGAATTAATTCAAGTTTTTATTCTACCTTGTGATGTAGCCTGTGTAGGCTATTCAACTGCAGTGGAAGACCAAACTGGGAGGTGACTCAACTGTCCTAGATGTCAACTTAAAGAGGACTGAGGTCACTTCCCTCACTTTCTCTGAGACTTGGCTTCGTTGCCCACCAGACTATTCTTGCTAATGTTTCCCGCCAGCCTTTAGATCTGCACTTGACATAAAACTGTAAACGGGCTTCATCAATTGACACCAGATATATCCTGAGAAAATTTCCCTGCATGTTACAAAACCAGTCTTTAAAACCTGAGGTACATTTATGGACATCTGCCAGAGTGATTGATTTACCCTGCTTGAGAGTGTTTCCCTGATTCTGTTTGAGGGTGGTTTCTCTGCTTCACTCGATCATGGCTTGTAATCTGTGTGGCATTGTCGCTAATTGGCTTCGCTGTGAAAAATAAAAGGCGCCCCTCGATTTTGAATGTTTGTTTTGCCTTTTATTTTGTTTTCGTAGTTTTAATTGGAATCACTGGGTGGGAAAAGAGTGCTAAGTATGTACTCACACACACACACACACACACACACACACGGTTAAACTGTGGAACGTTGAGGCACCGTTTCACTGGGTGTGTTTGTGTTGGTAAAGTAGGCAGTTACTTGTGTGTCAAAATGATTGATATGGCAACAAAAAGAAAAATTATGTTTTAATCCCAAAGCACTTTTAATTCTATTTACCTAATTACTTAAACACGCAATATTAAATCTATATTTACTTCTCAAATTATTCACACATTCAATCTACTTTATGTCTCACTCCACTGGTTAAGCACGGCATTATCATTTATAAAAGTGTATGTTGCAATCGCATCCCTTCAGTTCTTAATAAACTTTTAATTACATGACTTGGGATTTGCAGTAGTATTCTTTATTTTCTCAAGATGTACAGAAAATATATTCACATCTCATTGCTGATTTTCCTCACAATTACTTTTGACAGGAAAATAACTGCCTTGAAAGAGTCTTAATGATCCCCATGCATCGCACAAGACGACTCCCAACCTCCTCCTCCTCCTTCCGAGTGAGGCGCTGCTCGTTAGGCACGACGCCTGGGTGGATTAACCACATTAAGACTTGTGGATTTTGCACATGTACACTCTCATACATGTGTGCTGGAACCGTAAAGGAAAGCTTTTATTAGACCCAACTTTATAAACCACTGAACTTTTTCCCCCTAGCATGTAACACTACACTACACTATACTAAATTCCTGCTAGGCATCACTTCCAGTTTCAGTTATATACAGACCGATATCTCAAACAAGAGCGCCGAGAGCGTAGATAGAGATATACAGACAGATATCTCAAACAAGAGCGTAAACCTCCACCGAGCCCAGCAAGTCATCATATGTATCAAAATGTAAAATTCTTAAAATGTAAAAATCTTCCTGTGTTAATGTTAAATGATTCTTTAAAAATTCCTACATCCAAAATCTGTTCATCTCTAAAGTTTACTGGAGTCTTCCTTTTTCAAATCCTTGGTGGTGACCTGGCTGGCAACTTCATAGAAACCAAAACAACTTTTGTCATTATCCTGGTAACAAACACAACAAACTATAGAACATAACCTCTAAGGAGAAGGTAAATAAGTGGGTAGGGCGGAGCTTGGTTACACCATTTTCTGACGTGGCTGGGTGTCCATTTGTAGCACAATTGCTACATTTTTCAGACTGATCACCATAAGATCAAGAATTTCAGTGCTGGTGTGTATGGTCTCATCCAGGATGACACACCCATCCATCGTTCACCAGATCCCATTGTTCTGAAAGATTCTGTACTGAGAAGTAAATCTAAGGACAAACCAATAGACAACTGAATACAGACGCTCCCTGACTTACGTTTTTAATTGGTTCCGGATGGCCGAACGTAAGTTGAAAGTGAATGCAAGTTGTTACAGTGACGTATGACGTGTGATGTATGACGCTCATATTGTACCATACATCCATAAATACCATTACCGTATCTCATAAAACACCCCTAAATCAAATTATAAACATAACATTGTAAAATAATATAAAATATATCAAATAATATCAACATTAATTTCAAATAAATTAAATTCAAGCAGAATAATTTCAAATAGATAAATTTTAATCAAATTCACTCATCAAATATCAAAATACAGTATCAAATATAACCTTTAACATTCTCTATGATGTGATCTTTCTGCTTGTAAATGGTTCTGATGGTCGACGGATGGTCACTTTACATGAAGCTTAAAACAGCCAATCAACACTTACAATATGTGAGGGGCTCAACACCGAAAGTAGTGTGCTTGAGACAAAGCGCGGGTTATACGGACTTCCGGTCTTTCAAGTGAGCAAGGGCGCCGTTGAACTCGTTTAGTACTCAGCCTGCACTGATGTGAATCACCAGCAGAGCGGAGAGTTCTCTTTCTTTTCTGGATTCTGGTTTTCATTCATTTTACAACTCTCTTTGCTTAACTGAGTATGCATGGTAGATTGCGCCGATCCAAGCAGATAGTTAATTCATCTCCGAGTATGAGACTTGCACCCATGCTAGTAGGCTTACACTTCTGACCAACCATATTTGCTTAGGGTTACAAAAGTCCGCAAAACAGTCTAAGCACAAAGATCACAGAGACAACGTCTTAACAGAAGGGTAACAAGCTATATAACTGATATATATATATATATATATATATATATATATAACTGATATATATATATATATATATATATATATATATATATATATATATATATATATATATATAAAACTATATAAAAACAATATATAACTATAAAACGATATATATATATAAAACTATATAAAAACAATATATAACTATATAAAATTATATATATATATATATATATATAAAATAACTGAACTGGGAAGAAGGAGGGGCACATTCAGTCTGTCGTTTGTAAAGAATGGACGCAGCGTCATTACATCAGCATACTATGTAGGTACGTTCAAACTCAAAATTTGCCCTTTTTTTTGAAAAAAAAAAAAAAAACAACGTTAAATCGAAAAAACGTAAAACGGATGAACGTAAGTCAGGGAGCGTCTGTACTCAACAAATGCTCTGATGTCGGTTGAGAACCTACTGATGAAGGGGCAGGCTTGGATTTCTTCTTGATGTAAAATAATCTTCTGAAACCACCAAAATTTGCACCACCTTATAGTGTCCTCATAGCTAGTTGCCGTCATGCCATGCTATGCTAGGCTCCCATTACTTGATTAAATATCATTTGAAAGAACGTTGTCACTCCAGTAGGGTTTCAGAGTCTTGTAAATGTTTTGGCAATGTTTCCCATTACGTCACTGCTTCCTTTAATTGATCTCCACTCGGTATCCTTTGTCCATCGTTGCTCTGATGCAAAATCTAAATCTTGTGCACTTCCACTGACAACTCAAGGGCTTTTAACTCTGATGTGGTTTAGAGGGGGAAAAAATGGCGCGTGAGAGAAACCGAGAGCTTTGCTCATTACATGGGTCTGACTCCAAACCAAAGTAAACATCTCTCAGAGTAGATTATGACGTTATTCCTTCTGGTGTGTGCATGATCATGTATACACCAAAAAGAGATGTCACGACAATGCGGAACGTAGCTTTACGGCTTTGTCAGATTATTTTTTTTCTGAGCCAATGAGAGAAGACACGATCCATAATAATGAGCAGTGTGATGCATGGCTTGACTGTCTGCCCAGGACTTTTGAACAGAAACACACTGCTACACAAGCTACACATAGAACCACCTGCACGCACTTAACCTCACACAATATGAAATAAATTGTGCAAAAAAAAAAAAAAAAAAAGAAAACATCACTGTGTGCATTATATATTTAGTACTACATCCCAGAGGGGAATACCCTCCTCACGCTAACTCTCACACACACAACACTTCTTTTCTAAAGCTGTGACTCAAGGATTCAAAGCACACAGCTTTAATTCATTTGATAAAAAAAAAAAAAAAAAAAAAAAAGATTTGGAGCACTATGGCAAAATCTCAAGTTTGATAATGGGTGGAAAAATTGCGATTCGCCAGCTATTATGCCCAATCAGGCTGAGGCAGGAGGAGAAGAGAGTAGAACCAGATGGACCATGCCTGAAGACATGGGGCAAAGTAGCACCAAAAAAAAAAAAAAAAAAAAAAAAAAAAAAAAGAGGGGGGGGGTGGGAGAGGAAGAACCACAGAGTCACACAGAGGCACACCCATCAAGTACGGAGCTGGAAGCTCCAGATGTGGATTTCTTCCATCTCTAGCGTGAAGGCAGTCTGACATGTATGATGGTGGTTCACTGGTTAAGGTTGTATTTCAATGACCACAAGGCTATGAGGTACTATGAGGTATTCCTAGGCTCGGCTTGAGTTCTCCTGTACTAAATAAAGAGGGGAACATATCGACTCACCTGTTTTGCTTTTCACTTTCTTTGATGGCTGCTTCTTTTTGATGATCTTCTCAGTGGCCTCCTGCTGCAAGGCTGGATCTTCCTCTTCCTCTACAATTGACTCAGGAATCACTTCACAGCATGCTAGAAGAAAATTCGTACCATTAAACACTGAGCAGCATTAAGTGATATTAGATTCTTTTAGCGCTTCACTCGAACAATCAGAATGCTTCCCACCTGTTTCAACCCTAAGTCCTGGAGCCTGATAAGTAAATGGAAGATATGATGATTTTTCAATTTCTCACCCAAAGATGTTGTTATGGTGTTTAATGCTCTGTGAGATGTCAGAGTGTCAAATAATGAGATAAGCGCATGTTTAGCGGGTTTTTGGAATTTTTTCAGGTTGTAGCTGACCTTATCCCACTGTTCTCATGTACAGTGGTATCCCACACTCATCAAAGTCTGGCTCCTGGCATACTGAAAAGGCAACACACTTCACATGGGCAAACAATCAGAGCAGAGTAGGCACCAAGAGATAAAAAAAAATTTGAAAAAGGGAGGAGGAAGCAAAACAAGCCGTCCACCATATTGGAAATCACTGTTTAATGGGAAGGTTGGAAACTGCTCTCTGAAGAACTGTGGAGGTTTTTACAGATTAGGAATCATACTTCGGTGCCCAAGTGGTGTCCGAAATAAGAAAAATGAAAATCTAAAATGTTGGTATAGCGTCTGATTTTTAATTTGTTTGATAAATCAGGTGTGCTGGGAAAGGAGATAACATTAAAATTTGGAAAAGGTTCACGACCCTCTGCTTTACATTACACCTGTTGAATGATTGCATTTGATTGGAGAAATGGTGCGAAACAGTAGTGCTAGTGTTAATACAAATATTAATGGACTTTTCAAATACTGTACTTTTCTTCTTCTTTTCCTTTCGGCTTTTCCCTTCAGGGGTCGCCACAGCAAACCATCCGCCTCAATCTCCCCTGATCCTCTGTATCTTCTACTTTTACTTCAACTACCTTCATGTCCTCCTTCACCACATCCATAAATCTGCTCTTTGGACTTCCTCTGGACCTTCTGCCTGGTAGTTCCAACCTCAGCATCCTACTACCAATATACTCACAATCCCTCCTCTGTACATGTCCAAACCATCTCAATCTAGCCTCTCTGACTTTGTCTCCAAAACCTCCAACATGTATTGTCCCTCTGATGTACTCATTCCTGATCCTATCCATCCTCGTTACTCCCAAAGAGAACCTCAAATACTGTACTTTATCATTCCAAAAGTAACAGCTCATTCATATGGGCTTTACAGAATTTGAGAGATGCCCTTATCCAGAGTACCAAAGCAGCAGATTGTTGGGACTGGGGCTTGAACCCCCAACCATCTGATTTGTAGCCTAGAGCCAAATTGAGCCCTCACTGCCCGTGGCCGTAAAGCTCTGCAGGTGCAGCAAAAAGAGGCACCATTATCACCCAAGAGTTTCCAGGTTTGAGCCTAGGATGGTGCATACAACCACTTGCAGCTATGGGCCCATGAGAACTAGTGGGCCAAACTCTCATCAAGGGAGGGGAGGTGTCTATTCTCTGTCTCTCACACATGACACCAGTCAGTCATTGGATCATAGATGCCACAGGTGGATAATGATCACCAGCATAACATACTTGGCGGAAATAGGCTATGAATAAGAAACTGGTGGGGGTCCATAAATTTAGCAAAGTAGCCACATCAAGATGCTGGGAAAAAAAAAAAAAAAAAAAAAATCAGTGGACAAGGTAACACGCATAGTGTTTGTGTCAAACATTAAAAATCCTTTTTTCCTTATACAGCCCAACACCTATCAACCCTCCGCTCACTGTCTCAAAAGCACTACGTCTGCTGCTCCCTATCTAGGGATCAACCTGCATTAGGGGCCCTTGAGGACGGAGCTTATGAATTGAAACCCTTGTGCCGCACCCTTGTGTTCTGAACAGCCTTTCTACAATCCCTTAGGTTGTTTCTCTTTCCTTCCTACATCCTCAAACAGAGTAACCCCGCCACACCCGCCCTACACCTTTCCATCAGGCTGATTAGGATAATCCCATTGAATAAAGCCAATCTGCTCAACAAGGAGCGCCAGTTGGCTATTAGATTTAGCGAACGTTAACAGTTTTGTTTTTTCAAACTTCAAGCTTGAAACGGGATACACGACAGTGTTTTGACAACGTTATAATCTGACAGCCTAGCAGAATGGAAGAGGTCAGGATCACCATCTACCTTGGCTTGGATCAACAGGAGGAGGAAACAAGTCCCTTCTGCTAGGATAACAAGGCCGGGTCGGCGAGTGGAAACAGCAGCTGGTGGTTTATGTATCTGGTTGAAAGGGGATTGGTGTGAGAACAGTAAAGAATGGTGTTGTTGGCCACCCTGGGAGCTTGATTCACCTCAGCAACCTTGGGCTGCAATCAGCTTTTTATTGCCTTTTCACAGTTAGGCCATTTTACGTACAGTAAAATGTCTGAGACCTGGATTGGAACTGAAAGAGATCAGATGTGAAGTGATCTGATATAACATTCAGTCTTAATGCAACAACTTTTATTCAGGGTTAGTCATCATGTATGGCCATACAGCAACCTTAAAAGACTTCTTAAAATGTTCTTGCACATTATCTGTTGAGAGCATCATCAAGTGGCTCGAATAATTGACCCACAGCTCCAGTGACTTTAGGTCTGAGATCCCATAAGAGACAACTACCTCTACTGACCTGGAGGAACCTTGTTTCCACTGGAACATGTCAGAATATGACAACAAACAAAAGAAATGATCTCAGACAAATTAGCGCGTCTTGCCTTCTTTTCCGAACTTTCTGCCAAATTCGGACCCGGCAGAAGCATCAAAGAGTTGAAGTGATTGGTAATTCTGCTGATATAAAGACTACACTCTGGAAACACAGTGCATGGTTGATATAAATATTTCCACAGTATTTCACCAGCATGTACTTCAAAGTTTCACTAAACAGGATGATTAGTTCTTGTTAGCTATCTACCTTAGCCTCATTGTGATTGACAGGGAAACCAGTGTATGTCACCCCTCTGCATTCACACTTATGACCTCCTGATCCTTAAAAAAGTACATCACTCTTTTTATACAGTGGTACTTTGACTTACGAGTCTTTAATGTTCCATGATATGAGCTTCGATCCCACCAAAAATCTGCCTCATCCAACTAGCAAAATTTTCATTTACGAGCTATGCTGGGAAAATGGCTTTTTCAGGCCGATTAGCCTCGTGTTCTTCCGCGTGTATTCCTCCACGCTTTGAAAACGCCTTGTGCAGTGCTTCTCAATTATTTTGTGATGCCCCCTATTGTAGGAAGAAAAAAAAAACATTTCACATCTCTTCCTCAGCGCACCGCGTGTGACTATTAAACCATGTTTATTGCACTTCATATAGATTTGCTCGCTGCATTTTCCCTACACCAAAGGGAACACAGTGAGTGCAACTGCCACCTACTGTAGAGGATGTGTAATTACACTTAATTCTAGTACAGTATGGAAAAAAGTAGATTCTCCAGGGGCATGCCCCACTATTTGAGAAACACTGGCCTTGCAGCCATGAGGATGGGCACAAACAAGGGTCCGTCATCACACCGGTCCCAAGCCCGGATAAATGCAGAGGGTTGCGACAGGAAGGGCATCCGGCGTAAAACATTTGCCAAAATACACGATGCAAACTGCCAATACTCATTTCATATCGGATCGGTTGAGGCCCGGGTGAACAATGACCGCCATCAGTGCTGTCAACCAACAGGATGCTGGGGGAAATTGGACTACTGTTGGTCGAAGAAGGAGAGGCCGAAGAAGCAGAGGTGGGAGGTGTGTCCATAGGCAGAGAGAGAAGAGGAAAGGCATAAGTCTCCGACTGAGAGTAGGGACTTTGAATATTGGAACTATGGCAGGAAAAGGTAGAGAGCTGGCTGACACGATTCAGAGGAGGAAGGTGGACATACTGTGTGTTCAGGAGACCCGGTGGAAAGGTAGCATGGCTAGAAGCTTAGGAGCAGGGTTTAAGCTGCTTTTTCATGGTGTGGATGGGAAGAGAAATGGAGTAGGAGTCATCTTGAAAGAGGGGTTGGTCAGGAATGTTCTAGAAGTGAAAAGAGTGTCAGACAGAGTGATGAGTCTCAAGTTAGAAATTGAAGGTGTGATGGTCAATGTTGTTTGTGCTTATGCCCCACAGGCAGGATGTCAGCAAGAAGAGAAGGAGAGATTCTGGAGTGAGTTAGATGGAGTGATGCAGAGTACCCCCAGAGGTGAAAGAGTGGTCATTGGTGCAGACTTCAATGGACATGGTGCAGGCAACAGAGGAAGTGATGGGTAGGTTTGGTGTCCAGGACAGGAACACAGAAGAACAGATGTTGGTAGATTTTGCAAAAAGGATGGAAATCGCTGTGGTGAATACTTTCTTCCAGAAGAGACAGGAGCATAGGGTGACTTATAAAAGTGGAGGTAAGAGCACACAGGTAGACTGCATCTTGTGTAGGTGATGTAATTTGAAGGAAGTCAGTGACTGCAAAGTAGTAGTGGGTGAGAGTGTTGCCAAGCAGCATAGGATGGTGGTGTGTAGGATGATGCTGATGGTGAGAAACGTGAAGAAGGCAAAGGAAGAAGACAAACTGGTGGAAGCTGAAAAAGGAAGAGTGTCGTGTTGTCTTCAAGGAGGAGTTGAAACAGGCTTTGGGTGGTCAGGAAGTGCGTCCAGATGACTGGACAACTACAGCTACTATTAGCCTAGCACCAGATATATTTTATAATAGTAAATAATAATATTTAATAATATTATAATAATCTTTAATAAAAATATTTTCACGGCTTTGTTAAGCTATGTAGTTGACAACACGATCACTTGTTTTGATAATTTCTCAATCGGTTCACTTCCGATATCCCATGATGCACTATACTACCTCATTCAAAAGCGCAGCACTTTTTATATACGTGCCGCCATTTGCCTGTGCTCCCGTGTAGATTTAGATCGTGACAGGTCGTACAAACCCGAGTAAAATATAGTCCAAACTGATGTGAGTCGTACCGACAAGCATGGCGCCGAAGCGAAGTAGATCTAAACAACCAACATTAAATACGGTGTAGAAGCGACTCAAGATCGATGATTCCACTGTTTCGGAAACATCCGTATCTCATGAAATAGATAAAAAAGTTTTATGTCATGTCCGTACACAAAATTATTTCTTGATTGCACTGAGCGATAATATTGAAAACTAGCCCCCAACTAAACTAGCCTAATCTTATTCTAATAGCTTAATCTTATTAATCCTAAAATTATATTACATAAACAATTTTGACAGATTAGGGTAGCAGTTTGATTCACAAATGTTATATATTAGTAAGGTAACTGTTAGATTTTGCAAATAAGCAGTTTTATGTACTTTCCTTTAAGAAGTCTACTATTCTTGTAACAAATACTATGTTTTATAATATAAACTTTTAGTTTTATTTGCTTCTAGCTTGTTTGATTTTCACATAAATATGGGCCTGGAATGCACCACAGAGCACATGAATAATAATTTTTTTTCTGGAAGTGGCCTCCCATACCCCCCCCCTGCGGGAGGGGACACCATGCTTGCCTCAAACAATTTCCACTTCCTACCCCCTACTTATCAATATCCTCCTTCTACTCTAAAACCTAATGTATATATACACACAGTGGTACCTCACCTTATGAAAGTCTCACCAAACGAAAAATGCAGGTTACGAAAAGCATTTTCCTAAAATTTTTGTCTCAGGGTACGAAACAAGTTCACGTTACGAAAGCGCCAACTTAAAAATTCAAACACGCCATTCAAACAATGCACGAGCTGCTCTCTCATCAATGACGTTCAAACGTCCCGCCCCGCTGGCCTCCCATTGGCTAATAACTCAGCTGCCGTTTATGTCGCCTTCACTCAAGCGCCATCTTGGACAGGTCCACCTGACGCCATCATGGACATGGAATTATGCATCTACCTCCCATTGCCTATTATAGAGCTGAATCCACCATGATGCTTTTCGTGTAAAGGGCAGAGTTACTGTTTCTTAATGCTTTATTTCTTGACTCATGCTTTTAACATTCCATAAACATTTGTAAGATTATAACCTCAAAACGTGTGCGTGCACACACACACACACACACACACACACACACACACACACACGTGAGAAGAAGAAACGGGCTTTAAGTGATATCACAAAGGAATATGGCCAAACCCTGTCTGCCATCAGTACGATATTGAAGCAGAAGGAGGTCTTAAAGGAATGCTTTTATAATTTTTAAAGGGTTTATGGTGTAGTATTGGGAGCATTGGACGAATCACGCGTTGTACATGTAAAATGTGGTTCAACTTATGAAATTCATCTGTTCCAGAGCTTTTTTTCGTAACCTGCATTTTTCATAAGGTGAGGTACCACTGTATATATGATTCTGACGTAAGCACTAAAGAAGGTCATTGAAAAGCAAAGTGAAAATAGATCAGCATTAAGACGTCTTTTCAAAATTTCATGACAGTATAAATCTCATGTATCACGAAAAGAAATTCATAATAAAAGATTAATACCCGAGCGGATTTTTCCTTGAAAACCGCCCAACTAGTTGTTACCTTGACATCTGAATACACCTCATCATCATTAATCACGGTTAACAGCTGCGACCGATACGCGAATAAAACTGCAAACATTTTTATTACTACTGACATATTATGTAAATTGGAATAATCAGGTTTCCAGGGAAGACTGCAGTGAAGCCAAACAGCATTTAAGTGTTGTTTAAAAGTCAATTGCAGGTGTCTTGGAAAAGTTTTTTCCTCAACACAGCTACAACATTTCTCCATACAGAACTGCGATCTTCATGACTGGAAGTGGAACAACAACAAAAAAAAAATCGTTTTAATCATCGTTTGGATTGAACATGAATATGTAAATACACGTCTTCCTCAAGGCTTCAGCGGCAATGTCCAAGGAGAGCACGATTGTGGGAAAAATACAAACATGTTTCCTGAAGAAAAAAAAAAAGAAAACTCGACGCCCCGGTGGAGGTATAAAAAGACTCCCTTGATGGAGAACAGGAACTGCGGCATGCATTTAAGATCTCCATAAAGAAGCTGGATGGGAGACAATGCTGTAAAGAAGCACTGCCTAAATGCACCAGGCTGGGGTAGGTACGAGGGGTGTTACAGTAATGCAACACACACTGTGAATACAGAACCACACACTGCTTCCTGAATGAAGGACAGATCAGTTAATCTGACTGGGGATCAGCAACCACTAAAGTACATACATTTAAAAACTTCAATATGGAATTTAGAGTATATTACAGGGCGACCCAAAAAAAAAAAAAAAAAAACAGGTAAAAGAAACAAAACGGTGAAAAGGTGATAAAATTATTTACCCACATGAAACTTCATCCAATACAGTTTAATTCATCATTATTTGCAAACATGAAGGTCTGCCTGGAGCCCAATCCCAACCTGAACAACTTGGGTTCACAACTCGGTCCACAGAGCTCGTAGATTATGGGTGCTGAGGGGGATGTTTCCGGATCGTTGTGTATCAATGCTGGTTGGCCGGCTCGTTCCCCAACCTCCCTTTTGTGATCACGAGTGTACTGTAAAAATCATGAGTGTACTGTATACTTATCAACGCCAAAGTGGGACAGCAGTACCCTAATGGTTAGAGAGGCGGCTTTGGGATCAAAAGGCCACTGGTTCGATTCCCGAACCGTAGGCTGAAGTGACCTTGAGCAAGGCACCTAACACCCCAGTGCTGTCTGACTATTAACCCCAGAGATCTCAAGTTTGAATCTGAGTCATGCCACAGCCACCCGTGACCGGAAGTCCATGTGAGCTAAATGGCTGAGCTGTCACTCACATCACCGGAAATCATGGGAGTCTTGTGAGCTCATTCGTACGATGGGGTTGGTTAGACTGCTCCCAAAAATGCGCTCCACATTAATACTGAATGATTCTTCCAAGATGTAAGCTGCATCTGCCCAAACACCAATGCATGTAGTGGTTGCCAAATATCCACAAAACCCACCCACATCTACCAACATTTCTTGTTGACTCATTTTGTTAATGTATAAATAATTTGTCTTTTTTAAGTTTCAAGCTGCAGTTCAAAAAGAGGCATGGGATGGCATTGCATGTCAAAGGGGGCGTGTGCATGCTTTTTCCCCTCCCTGGTGGGTGCTGGTGGTGTGATAAGGAAGGCAAAACCTGATGGGTGGAAATTGGATAGGACTAAATTAGTGTGAAAATGGGGGGGGAGGGGATAAAAACAAACACGGTTCTCCACATTTTCCATCGTGAAAAAACAAATACGAGAATAATGATTCCACGTAAATTAATGTTGAAGTTGCTCAAAGCTGTTGTGTGCTTTTCAACTACACGCAACATGGATACACAGCCAGAAACATGATGGTTGTGTCTACACTTCCAAAACAGTCAGCATTACCAGCGAGTATATACTTATATACACTGAACTCGTTACAAGACTCTTCATTATGTACTTGCTCTGCACTAATAATGATAGGTAGGGTAGGTGGTCTGTTGGGCTTTTTAAACCTGAGCCTAGCGGCTCATCAGGCCGGTGCTAACTCCCGGTTTCCGTAGTGTGAAGCTAACAAGAGTTCAACGTCTCGTGGATGGGACGCTAGTCCATCGCAGGTTACCTTCCCAGTATATTTTACTGGTACCCATTTATACTGCTGGGTGAACAGAGGCACACTTGTGGTTAAGACCTTTCCCAGAGGTTTCAGCACAGTGGGGGTCTAACTGGGATTTAAACACACAACCTCCTGATCATGAACCCAGCATCCTAACTACTGTGCCACCAACCCCAAATAATGACAATAATGTATTTGCTATGATAATATAGGCTAAAAATATAAGCTTACAACAATTAAGCTAGTAAACTATATGAGTGAACTAGCCAGATACGACTTGTGGATCTGCACTTTCTGTAGAGAACTAGCCTGCCGCTGCTAACAGGTTCAGCCTAAAACATTTGGAAGCAGAAAACTGGACAGAATACTCAGGCAAAGACGTCAGGAGACTTTTACGCTCTTAGGCAGGTGCAGTGTGAGACACACAGGAAGTACGTTTGAGGGACAGTGAGACCAAGATTGACTTTTTAATGCTTTTATATTATTAAAAAAAAAAAAAAAAGCAGTGAGACAACCATGCAATAAATCTTTATAGGGACAAAAAAAACCCAGAAGACAGGAAGAGACAAATCAGAATTATCTTTTTTGTTATTTGCACGCACATGTGTCCTGAGCTCGATGTTAGGAAGCGCAGGGAGTTGAGGTAACATGTCATGCAGGTACAGTTCATCAGGACAAAGGAATGCTCACTGAACGGCTTAGAGCGGCTCGACGCTCTCCTCCACAATTCTCCATCCGTCTACTCTATCCATCCACACTCTACTCCTCTATCAGATCTCACTATCACGGAGGAGGATGGCATGAGATCATCAGCTGTCTACATGTCCCAGCTGCCGCCATGGGGAGACGGGGCCAGAACAGTATGCGGAGAAAGAGAGGGTGGTGGAGGGAAGGAGACGGAGAGGGAGAGAGAGAGAGAGAGAGAGCTGGAGGAAGCCTAAGAGGCAGACGGGGAGAGATATTAGGGAGGAGAAGGGATCTGATAAGAGGCTGCAGACGTGAAGAGGAGGGGAGAGAAGAAGACGATGACACTCGCTTAATCATTGGCACATTCCTCACTGAGCTGGAGCGTCCTCATCAGACACAACCCCGCCCACCCTCTCTCTCCCTCTCTCTCTCTCTCGCTCTCTCTCTCTCTCTCTCTCTCTCTGAAGGTGTAATTATCCTCTTGGAGAAAAACAAAACACTCACAAGGAATCAACAACCATTTAATCCACGGCTCCACAACACACAAATGTGCTCTGGAAACGCACACAGGAGCCACAACTGGGGGGCCCGAATGGCCGGAGAGGTTGTTGCTGCTGGTGTTGGTGGAAACGTAAACACTTTGCATTCACAGCCGGTTGAAAAAGTTACGGGTAATAAATTACTGTTTATCTACAGCCTGACAGGATTTCGGTCGAATGGGAGCCGGCTGTGTGCTTTGGCTCTGAGCCAGGAAGTGGGGGGTGGGGGGTAATAGAGCAAGAAAAAGAGAGAGAGAGATGGGAAAAGTGAATCAGGGCTGCCACTCACATCAAGAAATAATCACTTCGGCTAAACTTTCTCACTGGGATGCCACATGCACAGGATGCATTACGTACCGTATGTGAAGTGGTGTTTGTGGAGCAGTGGCATTGCGCCGAGCGTGTGGGTTGCGTCTGGGTGGCGGCGATGGCCGTGGAAAGAACTGCGACCACCACGACCATGCAGATATAATCACAGCCAAGGCTTTCAGTGGAATACATTCACTTCACCTTTGATGCTAGATTTTTTTCATCAGGGTTGAATTAAAAGTTCTTCTTTTTTCTTGATAGAAATCCAGCTCTTTAGGAACTCTAACAGAAAACCGGAGGCAGCCATGGCATGGCTGATGCCGCCCTCTGCCTTACCCACAATTCGACCTCAATTAAGATCTGACAATTTAATGACTTTAATTGAATGAAAACTAATCAGGCTGCTATAAAAAGGTGCACAAAGTTGTTCTAAAGTTATGTACAGTAAACATGCCTCACACTCCAGGAGCTCAGGAATTGTCAGATTTTCAAAGGGATTGATTTGTAGGTCAGTCAGAGGGCGGCATAGGCCAGAGACAAATAGCCAACACTTTGAATATTCCTCAGTTAACAGTAGAGGTAAGATCACCACGGATCCACAAATAGGCTGATCTGGACCATCAGAAACATGCCTTCGCTCTGTGAAGAGAGCAGTGGAGAAAATTCCCTGATCCAAGCCTGCAGACATTGCAGAAGATTCCAAACCAGTGCAAAAACTGTTACGCGCTATCTTCATCAATAGGCCTATTGTGGCCAAGCAGCAAGACGCAAGTTTCTTCTTCACCCATCAAATATTCCTTTTGAAATTTTGGGTGCCTATTTACTTAAGTCCAGTCTCTGTACATGCTAACTGCTTTTAAAGGAAACCATTTCTTTTGTCCCAATACAAATGTTATTTGGATAGTATGGCTTCGCTTATGGAAATCGTTATTAGGAAATGACCGAATTTCACCACAAATTTCATTAAATTTATCTGCACAATTAAAACAAACAAATAGTCAAACTAGAAATAGCTAGTAGCACAATCTCATATTGACATGGGTTACAGTGGCAGATCATGTAAAATTATGGTGCTACCCATGGTGACCTGTTCATCTTCTGTAACCGCTTAATCCTAATTAAGGTCACGGGGAGGCTGACGCCCATCCCAGCCGACTCCGGGCGAGGGCAAAGTACAGCCTAGATAGCTCGCCAGGCCATCGCAGGGCGGAAACATGCTGACGGCTTTGCAGCCTACTCTTGTCGAAAGTCAACAATGGTTCTTTTACATGCCTCACAGCATAGACAGTGAGAGACATGGCCAGCCTTTGATAACCCAGTTAGCTGCACCGAGGGGACAGTGACAACCTTGTAGAGAGTGGGACTCGAACCCCCAATCTTAGGATCAGCAATCTAGCACCCTATACCACTACGGTGACCTGTTCTGCAATTATTTTTAAGTCCTGCATTTTTTCCTCCCGACACATTCTGGGTGATTTCTGCCTTCTTTTCCTATCATGCAATGTAAATAACTCTCCCAAAACTATCCTGGATCCAGATCAGTTAAAAAATTGTATACTTTCTTCTTTATCCAACACCAACAATATTTTAACCAAATGTGGAAGTCCGTCTATTAGTTTTTTTGAGTGAAGGAGCCTCTTTGAGATACAGAATGTATTTATGATTACAGCAGCAGCTCATCATACAAGAATTTCAATTGGTTTGTATTGATTGTAACACTTCTCATCTTGACCTTAATCATCATCATCATCATCATCACCACCACCATCATCATCCTTATCAGTGGGATTTGTTCTCGTTGCTTTGGCCCAACTTGCATTTGGTGTTACTTTGCCATTGTACAATTCGAAACAGTGCACAAATATTCATGGAAATGATTAAGATGTCAAATTGACAGAAAGATTCATGTTGAAGCTAGCTGGTTTTATTCAATGCCTTTGAACCAACCGTCATTCAACATTGATTTGGAAATTGTGTGATTATGCAACCGAACGTTTCCAAGTTGTGCTGGTTTCTGAGAAAATAAAACCAACCGGCTGTTGTTAGAATCCTTCAGTTTCCATAATTTACAACCTGGAATTAAAGCTAAGATTTTTCTGCCAATACAGATATTAATAGCGAATACCTGGTCAAGTTACAAAACATTAACTGTACACCTTATCGCTTCAAGGCTTCACACATTCCTCTGTGTACAATCAATCATTGTTACAAAAAACATTTAGTATTGAATTTTCCTCAGAAGTTATTATAAATAGTTATGTACTTGTTGAAAACTTGACTTTCATTTCTTCTTCTTTTTTTTTAAACGCTTAATCCTAATTAGGGTCATGGCGAGGTTGGCGCCCATCTCAGCTGACTCTGGACGAGGGCAAAGTACACTCTGGACAGCTTGCCAGGTCATCGCAGGACAGAAACACGCTGACGGCTATGCTGGTACCCTTGACCAAAGTCAGTGATAGTTCTTTTACATGAACTTCTCACCACCAACAGTGAGAGACATAGCTGGCCTATAATAACCCAGTGAGCTGCACTGTAGGGACAGCAGTGACAACCCGGTGACAGTGTGTCTTGACCTTGTGATCAGTAATCCAGCACCCTACAGCCCATTTCTAAAATGTTATATTTGCTAATTGAAGTACATGAATCAAGCTAACTATTTTTTAAAACACATGTACATGATATGACTTTGACCAAGTGTGTGCAACAGCCTAACAGAAGAAGACTGAGTGGTTCTCTGTGGGTACTGCAGAATAAAGGAGTGTGTCTGGGTGTAATAGTTGGAATATGTGGGGTGGGTGGGGGTGCAAGCTTGGGCAGAATTAGGGTGCTTTAGAAAAGCAGAGGATTACAAGTGGCTTCGTTGACCCCCACTGGTTCCTATTGTTAGCTTTTAATGATGCGTAGGAACCTTTGTCTGGATGGGCCCTGCTGAGGGCCTGGAGCCTTTAAGGTATGCACATAGCCAGACAGTAAACACACTGATCAATGAAACTAGTTCTTTATGACAATCCTTGGAAGCTCTTAAATCTGAGAAAAGAAGAGTACAGGACACGTACAGACAAGAAAATCTCAAAGTTGCTGAATGAAAATTGTCAGAGTACCAAACCTTGATGAACTCCTTACCGAATTGAATGTAACAGTGAAGATTTTTAAAAAAGAAGAAAACTGGATTATCTCTCTCTCTCACACACACACACACACACACACACACAATTCTAACCTGGCATCATAACAGGTGTTGGAGCATTAGCCTCGGAGGAAAGTGACAGGCGGCCTCCCTTGCCAATGCGATCGCAGAGTAGTGTGATGTGTTTCTTGAGACGTGAGGTATCTTTGGGCATGCTCAGCTGTGATGTGCTCAGGCTAATGGCTTGGTCCTTAGGACTCCTCGATAGACACGTTCTCAAGAGATGAGATACAGCTGCATCCACGCTCTCCTCCCAGCCCTAAGGGTAGGAAAAAGAAACAGCAAGAATGCTAAACAGTCAGACTAAAAACCATTGTGTGGGACATGTGTCTTTGATGTAACCAGTCAGGCAGAACATCACCTATTATTTAACCAACAGTCTTCAACTTCACTTGGACATGATCGCTAAAATAGATCTGAATGCGAAGGGATCAACTTTGATTACACAGTGCCCCCAGTGGAAGGGTCAAAGTAATGCGTTTAATCCAGGAGAGAGTGACAGACAGGACCAGACCAGAAGCACATGCTGGGAAAATTTCATGTCATGTGAGAGAAAAAAATGTATGACATCATCCTGAACTTAACCGAATTAATAGAAATCTTCAGTGACACATTTAAAGTGTTTCCTTTCTTCCAACTGTAATCAGTTCACCAAGATGCTGACGGAGCACTGACACTGGAGACTCCTTCCAAACACACTCCGCATAGAGTTCTATTCAAATTGTACGAACCTGTGACTGATTAAACCTGAAAGTCCACTGAGAACCAAACAGATTTGGGTTAGATCGATACAATACGCATAGATACCCATTTTTTTTCTTGGGGTAAATTCGAGTAACGGAGCAGACCAAGCCCTTTTCTTTGCTATATTAACTTTCAGTCTTCGTCATGCTCCAAAAAATACACACAAGCCCGTTTTGAACTGAATGGAGAATTTTTTTTTTTAGTGCGAGTTGGTATGAACATGGTGTCATGGCAAGTGGAATCTCTGGGAAGGGGGAAAAAAAGGTTAATATCAACTGGAAAATTTTCGACAGGGGCGTGCGGACAGGCTGGACAGACAGCCTTACGCATGGATGAATGTATGTGTCTAAGACTCCCAGAGAGGGCGGATGAACTCCGGTGTTGACAGGCAGGGCAGGGCTGTGCTGTCCCCTGCCGCCATCCAGATAGCCCTTAATGAACCCTAATGACAGGTAATCAGTCCTGTAATGATGATGACAGGGAAGAGCCATTTACTGCCAGAGGGGAGGGAAGAGAGAGAGAGAGAGAGAGAGGGGGGGGGGGGGTTGAGGGGGTAGGAGATGAGCTTTAGTAGCTATCACTGAATTTTTCTGAATCCAGGAAATGACTTCCACTGTCAACATTTCTTCACAACTTTCCACAAGATGTGTCTGTCTCTCTCTTTCTGTATGTGTGTGTGTGTGTGTGTGTGTCTGCTACTGCGAGGTTAGGTTCTCAGGTAAGGTGGTCACAGGTGAGTAGACCCCCGAGTGCTTTTGTTCATGCCCAGCTGCATTGCTGGAATTCCTCTGGTGGTGGCTTACTCGGGATTATTTGCTTTGAAAGATAAGAGGGGCTAAAAACGAAGGCGGTGACCAAGGCTCCGGGTGGGCGATGGCGAAAGTGCATGCATGTGGGTGTGTGTGTGTGTGTGTGTGTGTGTGTGTGTACGCTGACCTGACACACATATACGATTTGCTCGAGTTGGGAACATGAAGGTGGAACAGGAAATGAGAGGGAGCGAGAGAGAAAGCTCATGATACGTGTCATTAGTGTGTGGCTGGTTTGGTTTACTGATTCTATCGGAGTCTGGACCATGACTCATTCACTCTCTCTTTCTCTCCGTCATGCAGGGAATGACTAGTAGCTATAGCAACCAAACCTTCTCTTGTATATACACCTTCAGTTCATCACCATCCAAACCACGATGTATACGCTCCACTACCCGGTGCCCTGGCTTTCCGAAACTCACTCTCTTTTTCATCTGATATTTTTTCTTCACTTCCGCTAGTCTCTGACAATCCAGCGAGTGAACAGAAATAGCAAAGAAAAGGACTGAGTTACCTATAAAGAGCGAGCCTGTATGTTTGTTGTGCGGGTTGCGTTATAAAATAAGGATTCCCCGGTAATTGACGGTAATTGTCGTCGCCTCGCATTAGCTCACACATGTGGCATGTGCATAAGCGCGGTATTTAAAAATAGCAGGCTATGTTCTGTATGTATATATGGAATGGCTCTAAAAGTAGAATTCGGAGGAGGACGGCTTTAGCGCCGCTTTAAATGGTGGATTATATAGCTCTGCTGCTAATTACAGCTCTGACGTGTACCGCAGTCTCTGCGTGCACATGCCACCTGACACTGCGCAGCACGTTAACCGAGCAGGGAGTTCATCGCTTTCAATATTATGGAGGTATCTGTGGTGACGCATGTATGACACTTGAAAGATTAGCCCTGAGCTAGGTGAACAGAACGTCGCGTAATTGATAACTGACGCTGGATTTTAAAAAATAAATAAATAAAACATGCCCCCTAAAGCAGCATAGTGGTAAATGCGAACATACATACTTCGTTGGCAAAACTCGACAGAGACCATAAATAAATAAATAAATAAATAAATAACCCGAGGGCACTCATGTACCTGACAGTTCTATATTATTTGAAATATTAAGCCAGACCTTGTATTCAGGATTTTATTTTTAAGCGTGATGTTTAATTTATTAGCTATAGATTGCCAAAGGGGTGGAGACAGAATGAGGAAGGCAGCAAGAGGAAAGGCTTTAGGGGGAGGGGCTAAGGAAAGCGTGATGTTTAAGGGGATAAACTTTTGCGAATGATTAGCATATAGAGAATTAGAATTAGCAAATTTTTAATGACAAAAAGAAGTTGGTGACGGATAATAAAGACGAGGTTCTGGTTTGGTACCACCAGTTCTACGTGTATAGAGACAGAGACTGTATAGAGACATACAGGGTGGTGGTTAGTTCACAGCAAGAAGATCCAGAGTTTAGCACAGAGTCCAGGCTCGGACATTTCATTATGGAGTTTGCTTTTGCTTCTTGTGCTAGCACAGGTTTTCCTTCAGGCACTCCGGTTTCCTCCCACAGTCCAACAACATGCACATTAAATTAATCAGCTGTTCCAAATTGCCTCTAGGTGTAACTCTAAATGAACGTGTGCATGTTGCCCTGCGATGGTCTGGCGAGCTGTTCATGTTGTACCCTACTGTTGTTCAGTGTTGGCAGAGATATGCCCCAGTCTTCCGGCGACTATAATAGGAGCAAGTGGTTTGGCGAGTGAGTTCTACACCACTTTACATTCCACACACACACACACACACACACACACACACACACACACACACGCTAGTCATGTATTCATCAGAATCAATAATTTATATCACGACAATTATTTACAATATATCACTCAGCCCTATTCACTGTTTTCTCTAAATGTCACGTATGGGAAGTCACATATGTAATCAGTTTAATTACATATCATATGAAAAAAGCTCAAATCTACTTCACGTCTTAACACATAAGACTTTAATTTTCTGAGAGTCCGTCTAGACAGAAAATACAGGAAAAAACTCCGAACACTTTTTCTCTCTCTGATGTGTCAGTGCTCAATGGACTACTTCTTTCAATGTTCTTGTTTATGGAATGGATCAAGTCTTTCAGTTGCTCTCACACACACACACACACACACACACACACACACACACACACACACACACAGTCCATACCCTGATACTGTTCTTAAAGAGCACAAACAATCGGTCGGCTTTCAGCAGCGTCAGGCAACACGGGTGGTGTTTATGCTTCGGGGCCTCTGAGGTCAAGGACGCTGCCCAAAATAGGGCACTTAGAATAGAGAGTGAAAGTGTGTGGGTGTTCTTTTACTACACACACATGATAGGCAGTCACATTAGTGCAGTCTTTGCTATAAGTGTGTAATGGTACCGTATTGGTGCATTGTACAGGTGAGAGAGCAGCTCGAGCAGTGTAGCTTAATGTATTGTTATCTGTGTGTGTGTGTGTGTGTGTGTGTGTATGTTAAGGCGTATTACTATGTGAGGAAGAGTGTGTGTATGTCTGTGTGTCTATGTTGGGGTGAGTGGGTATCCGTGTGTCTGTATAAATGTGTGTGTGTGTGTGTGTGTGTGTGTGTATATATATATATACACATGGTGAGAATTTGTGTGTCTGAAGAAATAGGTGTGTGTTGGAGGTATTAATATGTGGTTAGGTGTGTGTCTATGTTGGGGTGTTTGGGTTTGTGCGTCTGTATAAATATGCATTGCGGGTAAGTGTGGATCTGTGTATGTGTGTGTTTGCCCCCACCAGCTGTGGTGTATCCTGCAGCAGCGGTAGTAGAGTTGCCTCCAGTATAGTGGTCTGATCGACGCCGAGTCCCTGCCATAGAGACACCAGAAGGATGAGCAGGTGCGTGGCGCTGCGTAACCTACAGAAGGCCTGCACCAAGCACGCTCGATTCTCCTCGGCGGCATCCGCCAGCGCTATCACCTATGCACGGACAAACGGGGGGGAGGGGGGGGGGATAAAAAACCACACAAGTGAGAAGGCCAAACTGAGCCACTTACATCTCCATTCATGTCCGACTTCATCATATAACATTGTAAACGCCTCACTCTTCATGAACTGGAGACTCCTGTGGGAGATTAGGAGAGGTGCATGCACTGTCCATGGAGGCACACAGGAGTCGCGTTGACAGGAAAGATTGCTGAAGGGAACGAGGGGTGGGGGCTGGGAGGGGGGGGGGGTGGGGGGGCATACTTTACAATAAAAGTCTTGTAATCAGTTAGCGCAGTGAAAATATAGAAATTGTCATCTGCAATATAACACATATTATTTATACTTGATTCTCTCTCTCTCTCTCTCGCTCTCTCACACACACACACACACACACACACAGACAGATTCAGTGCTGCTGAAGTGACCTGCCACCTGTACGGCTAGGCGTTTTCACTCAAGTTTAATCGCTCGAGAAGCACCGGGTCTCAGAGGGATGAAAACCAGGAAGCCGCCTTTGAAAGCAAAGCCTGCTAACGGACAGGAGTGTGTGGTGACAAAACGGGCTGTAGTGCCAAGGCAAACTGTGCCGCGGTGAAGGGGCTTTTGTGAGGGCCGGTGCAAGGCCTGATTGATGCCAGCTGAAGAGGAACAAAGGCACATTTAAGCCAGGGTGATGTACATATGTGTGTGTGTGTGTGTGTGTGTGTGTGTGTGTGTGTGTGTGAGAAAGACTGTATCCAGGAGACTGACTATCCAGGAGAGAAGGATAGCAGACAGAGTGCAGCCACGCATCCTGTTTCATAGGAACAAGCTCAGGTTCAAGCGTATGTGCTCACACTAGGACGGAGAAGGCGCTGAAGCTTGTGGGAAATCTGCAGTCAAGCTGAGGGTTTAAAATGTGAATTGTTTTTCTTTCTTTAGATTTTAGAGCTAATGTCTCAAAAGAATTAGCCCTTGCATGGAGCATCTTGGTTCTAAGGTGGCTGGCACGCACACACACACACACACACACACACACACACACAAAGTTGCTATAGCTGTTCGCATACCCATGCATTTTGCAAAAATTACACAGCCTAAATATACCCAGTCTATTTCCGACATAACATTTATGACCAAAAACAAACCATGACCAGAAACCAGCACCGAGGACTAGCCAAGCAAATCCATTATTCCTGAGGGATGGAGCCACAAACTGTGAGGCAGAAATATCTCTCCAGCTGCAAGAAACAGTCTTTATTTATTCCTTTGCTGTTTTGCTTTTGGACGAGGTATCGCGTTTTGGGCTTGCGGTCTTGCTTGCACCTTAGATGACGGGGGAAGATGCTCGCTGGTAATGCAAGGATACGGTGGAACGTTCGAACAACGCTAGGGTAACACTCTAGGGCGACTTTTCCGAAGTTTCTGGGAGTGAAATCAACGAGTGGAAAAGTACAGAATGGAAGAGAGAGGAGAGGAGAGGACCGAGGTGGGGGGGACTGTTTGTGGTGGGCTGAGAGCGGACTTTCCCCTGAAGGTTCATTTTACAAATTTTATGAATTGTGGAATCGACATGATGAGGTTTGATGAGACACTGGAACGGACACGGGGCGGAAAACAAGCTGAGCTTTTGTAGTGCCGTAACGATTAACAATGCGCACTGGGACAATAGACTGCCTTTCAGACGGCATGCTAGGTGTCTGTGTTTGTGTCTGTGGTGGTAATTACCAAATACCAACATGCACAGGAGATATGCGCCTCTCTTTTTACTGACGTACACGGCAGGGACAGAAAGTGATGCATGGAACAGATTTGGAGACGCTGAGACAACAGGACAGACAGATGCCGTCTAGATGAATCGCGAGGCAGACGGCTAGATAGCTAAACAGGCCGCAATAAAAACAGATGTAGAGACAGACGTGATGAATCGCAGATACAGGATATGAATTATACAGAGTGAAGTTTGAAAACGGCAACAAGATGCACGATGGAGGATGAGCCGAGACTGAACCTCTCAAGGATGCCGCCTGTCTTGGGTTTCAATCCACAAAAGTCACAGATGGGGGTGGGGGTGGGGGGGGAATTAAAAAACAATAATAATAATAATACAAAAAAACTTTGTGTATACAATCAGGACACAACAATGTAAAGAGAAGAGTTTGAGCTCATGTGAGGTATATTTCAGAAAATATAAGTGTGTAGGGAAAAAAAAGGAAACAGCCGCCTGGAGAGAGAGAGAGAGAGAGAGATCAGCATCACACCAACAAAATAATCCGAGACAGTAACTGCTTTTGTGCTCGGTCACGGTGCGAAGATAACGCGCGGCTCGATAGCGCTCGGTCGCTTAGCCTGGACAATGCTTGTTTATAAACCGTGCCTTCGGAGCACAGAGTCAGAGAGGCTGGAGAAAGATTTGGGAATGCGATAGGATCTGGCAACCCACACCGGCAACCCGAGCTCGGCTTATCGGCTGCCATGGTAGGCTCCAAACCACACGTGCTGATAAAGCCTGCGATGTTTTCGGCTTGTGATGTATATTTTCGGTTTTGTTTGTGACTGCTCTCCCCCTCTCTCTTTTTTTTTTATCTCCCTGGTTCTTGCTAATCCTGCTGTTTTCTCAGTGAAGCTGATAAGCTGAACCCAGCAACAGCAGAAGCTCAACGTCAACATGAATGTTCACTCAGCAAATCTGGGCTTTTGTTTATGTTTGTCTCAGAACATTGCAAGTCAGAAGGACGAGTGAATCACTGCATCAAATCAAAGTGACACTAATAAATTATGTTGTTGTTCATCCTTTGAGGTCGAAGATCACCATGATGACTTCATATCAGATCGATGATCTGCGGGACAGGTGAAGTCATGCCTTGTGCTTGATTCGGGTTTAAATGAGGGAGAGTCGAGCAGATCGTCAGCCTCACTCTCTTGTCCGGGTCTATCAGAGTCCGGTGGCCCGACATAATCAAGACGGGTCAGGATGCAGTGGATGGCCAACAGTGCTCCGTGTGTCTCACTGGGCCCTGGTTGTGCTCCACGACGCTTTGCTTTTTGGGTCCGCCTTCTTTTCCCCTGAACCGATTTGGTCGTTTCTTCCGCACAATCAGCCGGACCCAGTCTTTGCAGGTGTAGGTAGACAGGTCCTCTCTAACCGACTGTCTTCTGGCATGCACAAGAAATAATAATAATAACTAAAAGAAAGAATAATAATAATAATAATAATAATAATAATAATAATAATAATAATAATAAAGAAACTATGTTTTGTTTTTGTAAATTCATTAATAACTAAAGGCCCCTTCACAAACAACCAGAATTATAAACAGGGATCCCAGCGAGGTTTAGAAAAAATAGAGGAAACTGGTTCAGAAATAGAGGAAATGAAATATTTTAGCTGTGTGTGTGTGTGTGTGTGGGGGGGGGGGGGGGGTCAAAGGGGCCACAGGGCCCCTGAAGCTGAAAAAATAGCGGAATTCCGCTAAATAGGAGAGTAAAAATGGCGAAATTCCGCTAAATAGGAGAGTAAAAATAGCGGAATTCCGTTAAATAGCGGCGATCTGGGATCCCTGTAAAAACTCCGTGGCAGGAGTCTACAACGGCATTTACTACCACACAAGCATCGAGTTTTGCACAAAACGGCAACAACTATGCTAGAAATCAGCCCATTTTTACTGCGACACTCCAGAACAATATTCGTAATCAGGAGTGGTTTTTTTTTTTTTTTTATTAATCAACTAGGGGCGGGCCTCGCAGCAACCAAGCTAAAGTGCATCTCCGTATGAAATCTGCATGTTCTCCACATGTTTCCTTGGACTTCCTCTGGGTCCTCCAGTTTCCTCCCACTGCCTAAAATATGCACATTGGGTTCAAATTGCTTCTAGATTTAAGTGAGACTACTTGGATTTGTTAGCCCGGTGATCTGGCAAGCTGTTCAGGATGTACTCACCAGAGGTGGCCGCGATAGGCGCCAGCCTTCTTGTGACCCTAGTAGGATCAAGTGGTTCGCAAGACAGTGTGCGAGTAATAATTAACTGAGGTGTAGGTGGTGTGATAGTCAGGTGTGGATCACACTGGAACCTGATGTTGGGTCATTTCTGTCTAATCACGACATCAACAGTCAGAGAGGCTGGTGCTTAAAATTACTCACAGGTATGTAAGAAAGCCTGCAGAGATCTGCTGCTGAAGGTTCTACATCCATTTGTACTTTTGTCAAGCTTCCAAATTTCGACGTTGCAAGGCAGAGAGGAGGCCTTTCATTAGAGCAGCTTTCTCTACTCATTTTAGCAGACGCTTTCTCCCGCTCTGTAATCACCAGCCCAAACTCACCTCCCATGCTGCAGCCAGGCCACCTCCGCGCAGTGACCCTGCTCGCACCGCACATACTAAAAACAGTGAACCGCCATCAGATGCTTACTACAACAATTAAAAATTAACTGTTAGCCAAGATACAGTCTATGCTAGCGATGGCGGATATGATGGGAAAAAAAAAATGGAGTCTAATCCTTTATCCAGTCTCACTGGTACTGGTGACACAGTCCCCAGTCCCTACAGTCTTCAGTTTGTTTTGTATTGTGTTTTGAGATGGTTTTCAGGTCAACTCGGCTACAAAGAGTTGCTCAAACTGTACCAGGAACCCCCCCACCCCCACCCCCACCCCCCCATTCTGCTTAATATGACTCAAAGCTGCGGTAGGTAATTTTTCAGCTGTACACACAACCGGTTATAACGGATGAAATAGTCCTTACAACGTGACTGCAGTCAAGAGCATTTGAGAGAAAAAAAGATTTCTTTAAAAAAATTGCTCATCTGTGGCCCACTGGAATCCTGTAAAAATGCTGACCAATCACTGTCTCGTAACCCGTTTTGAAATATCCAATCAAATGTTCCTGCGTTCTCCCTACTTATGTGTGACTCCACCATGCACGAATCTGCAGGTAGTGCGAAACTTGGGCATTTGGAGAGAGGTGTGGCCTTGGAGAGGAACGCCGAAGGCATGGAACGGTCGAGTTGGAGCACTGAAGGGACGCTAGTTTCACATTTTGCTAGCTTTGCAGATGACCAACCCCAGCTTCCACAGGTGTACCTATACGAGTTTATGACATGTATCTATTGTGCTGCACGAAGCAACAGGTGGTCTAGCATTTGTCAATGAAGTGCTCGGTGACTTGACCTGCAACGGACTCCGGAACCTTTAATATGTTAATAAACGAATACAATATGAATCAGGGAAATTTAAATAACATTACAGCCAAATACTGGATTTTTAAAGGATCACCCCCACACACACACACGCACACACACCCACACACTCCAAAGCACGCACAAACAAAACACGAGCCTAAACGCTAGCTGAGACGCCACTGTGTGTATCAACAGGAGATAACGCTGTGTCGTCTGGCTACGCCTTAAAGACAACACAACATTAGAGTAACAAATACTTAGTTTGTTTTTCTCTGTTTCAAGCTTCGAGTGTATCACAAATCAAAGTGTGTGTGTAATTTGTGTGTGCGTGTGCATGTGCCAGCGAGTCTGAAAAGCGAAAAGAAACCTTGCCAGGTGTGTAATTGTGGCATCTCCATATACAAAGGATACGCAATCACCCAGTCTGAAAGAAGACACTAGAGGCACCACCCTGACTAAAGGGCCAAATCCGACCGTTTCTCACCAGAGCTCCAGTTCAGGCAAAACCGAATTCACCTAATTTCTTCTCCATCCATTTTTCTGTATTTATTTTGTTCCTCTTGCTCTCCCTTTCCTGAAAGCAACAAACCCTCGTGACATTCCATTGCCCTCCAAGAGCCCGTTAAACTTCCTGCTCTCCAGGGGCACGTAACAGATCCGCCATGTATTTTAACTCTCATTGGGGCGAATATACGCGGATATATGTGCGACATAAAGTGCTAATAGACATGTGACAGGCGGTCCGGCAGCCTCGGCTCTCGGGCTGGGAAAGTGGAACGCTTGGGGGGGGGGACCTGTCACATGACTAATAAAAAATAAGCACAACAAGACAGAACCTCGCTTGACTGTTTAAATGGCTCGAATTAATGTTAAAAACACTTTAAAAAGTTCCCTCCAGAGTGGGCGGATTGGGCAAAGGCAACAAGAGCGGGCAGTGTTGGCTTAGTGCATAAGGTGATGGGTTACAGATCCGAAGGTCAGGGGTTCAATTCCCACTATCACCACTTTTGTACCCATGAGCAAGGTCCTTATCCCTCAATGTCCAGTTGTATAAAAATTATAAACAAACAAACAAAGATAACCAAGTCGCTCTGGATTAGAGCGTCTGCTAAAAGATGTAAATGTAAGAGAATGGGCTGCACCGCTCGAAAAGATTGACTGCTGATGGCAAGAACAAAAAGATCCGATACAAACTGGACACTGAGAAAACATACAGAGGAACCGGTGCCATCAAGAAAGAGAATCGCTGCTAAAGGAAACCAAGAACCTGCTTCAAACTACAGAAGAATGTTTATGTGTGTTTAACCTTTAACAGCAGCTAAGGTCACATCTGGAATCTTTTGAGGCGATGCCGACAAGCTGGCGCGTGCTCGCTGCATGCGTGATTGTGCTGCATGTTGAATATCTCCTTTACACCCATGTCTCTGTGTCTTTCTTTCACTCCATCTTCCCTGATGCAAATGCTAATGGTGATTGGTGGTGGGGTGGTGGGGGGCGGGTAGCTGTGTCAGATGACAGTGGGCTGATTGTAGGCCGCAGATTTTTAAGGCGAATGCTCCTGTTTGGCTCCCTCGTACCTGTTTGCTTTTCTCTCAATGGCCTCTTTTGAACAGATTCACTTGAGGAACCCAAAAGAAAACACACACACACACACACACACGGGCAGCTACAGAATTTACAGAAACAAGATAAATATCCGGTGCAGCCTGGCCTTTGCCATGCGAGGCCTCTGATTACAGAGCAAATATGTGTAATCACATAAATCTGCCATTGTTGTACTAATCCAGGGAGCAGAAACACCAAAGGTGGACAAGAAGGACGTGTTGACGTTTGAGAAACATGCTTTGGAATGACCAACTCCAAAATGCTAGCATTAGCAAAATGCAGATCATCAACCAAAAGGTTAAAAAAATCCCTGAATGTTCTCGTCACGTATTTTCACCTGACGCATTTAACACCACCATTAAAATCCTCCAGAAGAACACCGATACTCATGTCTTTACTCGACGATTGGAAAGTTGGTAACTCCCTGGAAAATTGGTTGCTCCCTACTTTCCTAACCTGCAAAAGGTACACATGTCGAGCTGGAACATATGTTCTTATTCATACAGGTCAACCAGAAAGACGTGTAAATCTTGACGGTTTCCACTCTGGGAGCACTTGCCACAAATACGTACAGCCAAAGCATGCAGTCTTAAATCTAATGACAAGAACTTCCCTGTGAAACCACAGCTCGCACCAAGTGCTATATATCCTCCATGTGCTTTCAACTCTCGTCTCCAAAAATAAAACTGCTCATATACATGGGGAACCCACGGGAGTGTGATTAACCTTCAACCAGGATGAGTGCCGACGAGAATAACCATTCTTCCATTGTTCCACCATCTGCACATATTATTCCATGTTTTTGCATCAATTTATTCATTTGTTTCTGTAAGAACTTCAGCCTTTAGAGACAGAAATTGGATCTTGGACTCCATGTTGGGAACACTGGGTCTGAAGCGTGAATATACCCTGGACAAGGCTATGTTAAAAGTCCACCATCTTCAGTAATGGTGCTGTCCACGGTGGATCCAAGTCTATCAAAAGGTGTAGTGAATACAAGGTGGGAGTATACCCCACTGCGATGGCCTGAAAGCTGTCCAGGGTGTACTCTGGCCTCCCAGAGAGTCAGCTGAAATGGGCGCCAGCTTCCTCGTGGACCTAATTAGCAAACAGGATGACTGTCCATCCCGATTTTCCCCTACATACATTCATTCATTTATATGCCAAACTGGTTAATCCAGGGCAGTGGTGGCCTGGTGGTATAGGGCGCTGGATCACTGATCCAAAGATTGGGGGTTTGAGTTCCATTCACCACAAGGTTGTCACTGTCCCCCCCAGTGCATCTAACTGGGTCATCAAAGACCTGCCATGTTTCTCACTGTCGATGGTGTGAGGTTCATGTAAAAGAACCATTGCTGACTTTCGACAAGAGTAGCTGCAAAGCCGTCAGCGTGTTTCCGCCCTGCGATGGCCTGGCGAGCTGTCCAGAGTGTACTCTGCCCTCGCCCGGAGTTGGCTGGGATGGGCGCCAGCCTCCCCGCGAACCATATTTGGATCATGTGGTTACAGAAAATGAACTGAATGGGTTAATCCTACTAGGGTCGTTGGGAGGGAGAAGCCTATCTCAGTCGACTCTTGGCAAAGGCAGGGTACACCCTGAACATCTTGGCAGGAACACATCACAGGGGAACAGACGACTGTGTAAGTGTTTGTTTTTGGACTATCGGAAGCAACCAGAGTATCCGTAGGAGACATATGGACAACGTGAAAAACTTTACACAGAAACACCTTTGATACGCCCGCAACTGGAACCCAGGACCTTCAGGCCTCTATATTAATCTTATTAATCTTCCGCACCCACTGTATCCTGGTCATGGCCAAAGTGCCTTTCCAGGAAACACTGGATGCAAGGCGGTGATACACACTTGATGGAATACAACTCACAGGGAGAGCATACAATCCACACACAACCATTGTAAACACCCTTGCCATGGACATATTGCTGTGAGGTGGACGTGCTGATCACCAAGCCATTGCTGCCCACCGGCAGTGTGCTGTTCATTTATTGTTTCTCCGCCACCCATGAACCTCTGTTGCCAGGCAAGAACTATTACCGAAGTGCAAACCTGAAGTGAGGCATGAAAAGACCCTCAGATCAACTGCTGCTCCAAATAACCCACAACGGGAAGTTAAACAACAAGTAGACACCATCAGGATTAGAAATTCTCACTGGTCTGAATGGGGGGAGGGGGTGGTCAGGAAAAAAAATAAAAATAAAAGCGCACTATTAAAAATATACAAATGGATTGTGATGCGTAAGGGAGGAATGTGGCGACAAATTAATAAAACAAACCTTTTCTGTCAGAGATTTATGAGGTTGAGCGTGAGCCATTTTAATTACAATACAGTTAATCCTGTTAGCATGGTGCTCCGGACTCAGAGTCCCATACAAAAGAGCAGCAGGCAGAAGAGACGCTTCATTTCTTAATATGATCTCGACTCTATGGCAACGTGGCCACAAATGAGCTGGTTTCGCAGGGTGCTCCCAGTGGAGAGTCAGTCATTGTAGCTCCCAGATCCATCTTACTGAGACAAGATATTACATTACTCATATCATGCAGGCATTGATAGGTGGGTGGGTGGGTGGGGACTGAGCAAGAATAGACGGGAAACCGAATGCGGCTTTTCTGGTGTTGCTTCTCATGTACACACGCACGCACGGCGGTGTTTTGTGATGCCAATTGTACGCCGTTTGGTCGGGCAGTGTCAATTTTTCCAAGAGATTCCTACAGAAGATCTGCCAGCATGCCTGGGCCTCAACCCCCCACTGAATCTGCCTCCCTTTGGGCAAACACCTGGACAGCTCTCACAAGGATATCGCTGTGCTTGTGTGCTTCAAGGATCTAAAAAAGTGGCACAGATGCAAGATGAGCTAATATTGTAAACACAGACAGATTCATATCCAAAGACTTTGGCTTCGTGTGATTGGGTCAGCGGTGGTACTACTTTACCTTCTTTTCTTCTGGTGTGACAAGTGACACAACAAAGTATCCGGAATGTGGTCAGGACAGCTGTTTTGCTTGGCACCGACCGTCATTTATCTCCATCACAATCCTTTAGATGTATACGTCAACCGTGGATACCTAGAAACGTTTGAGGAGTATCACGTGCATCTCCTTTGATGAGCGTCGAGTGGTTGGAGGGAGAGAAACACAGGTTCCCTCAGGCCTTTCGTGTGCTAGACAAACACAGCTACTATCCGATAGACCCCTTTCACGAACTGGGCGCCGCACAAGCACACACAAATCTCTGACCATGAAACATTAATGGCAGGTCTGAGGCAGACAGGGGGATCAATGTTGGCCCTTGTTTGGGTGCTTTTAGCAACCATTTAGGCCTGTTTAGTGCCCCATTTGGGCCCAAATAAATCAAGCTTGTCAGGAGAGAGGCCTCTATTATGAGTCTTTGCCGTGGCCTGTCACTCACAGTGCAGCCTCTTACACCCTTCAACTGCTAATTACAGGGAGGCAAGAGGAACCTCACAGGCTTGTGCGTTAGTACAGCAAGGTCTCTCTATGGATCCAGTATGAGGCAAAATATTTGTGGGAATGGAGACCGCTGGGACACCCCCCCCACACACACACACACACACACCCACCTGTACTTCTCCAAGTTGCTTCTCAGACTTTGCTCTCCATCTCCTGACCCCATCCTACAGCGAGTGCCAAGTCCATCTGCTAGTGGCTGACAGCAAAGTTAAAGCAACACTCTCTGGGTCATTAGTCTGGATACTGACCCTAGTGTTTGCATGTGAGTGTATGCCTACGAGTCAGAATCAGAACAGCCAGAACAACATTATAAAAAACAGATCTGATCATGATGGCACGGGACCATCACCCACATCCCTTCATGAATAATATATAAAGGGGACACAATGAGAGAGCAATGAGAAGGTGAAATCTTAACCATCCACAAACATGTGGAACATCATTGTGGCTGCACGGTGCAAGCCACAGCTCGCTAATGTATGGTGATAGAGTCTCATCAAAAATGCATGAGTGACACGAACTTCAGGGTTGGTTCAAAGACAGTTCATGATTCAGGCCATTTGTACACATATGTTCTACAGTTGAGTGACGCATGGAGGCCTCTGCTGCTTGCAAAATGAATTTCAATGGCAACCATAACAAACACATTGTTTCGTCTTTATCTTCTCTCAATCTGAACCCTGCGTAGAATGGCCCCCAAGAGTTAAAAGGGAAAGCAGGAAAAGCATAGTCCTACATTTCCTGATTTGGGCAAAGATCTCCATGATCGTCAAACTCTTATTGGACTGAAACATATTGAACATTCGGTGTCACCGGGCTGTTAAATCACGTTTACGGAGTGGATTTTCTGTACAGCGGTAATGCTCGGAAAGACTCATTGGGCCACACATTTTGTGAAGCCGGCTTTCCAGCTTTACTCCGATCTTCACACGGAGTTCAGTTCCAGCCCTGATCCAACCCATTCAGTTCAGCTAATCAAGCCTTCAGTAGCATCAGCAAATAAAAACCAGATGTCTTTTAACTAAACTTTGCAGGAAGGCAGTGTTCCAGTGGGGTCCTTTGCTTTAACCCTTTAAGGCCCGAATTATTTTTTTGCACTAAAAAAAAGTATTAGTAGTTTTTCCTAATCAAAAAGGCATAAGGAAACATCCCAAACATATTTCTTTCAACAAAAGTATAACAAAACGAATAATAATAACATAATAATAACAGCAATAAAAAAAATAAATAAATAAAATTAAATAAATAAAAAAAATCACACTCAAATTCGTGAACAACACAATCCAAGGTCGTCTCACAGCTGACTGAGGCACGTGGGATCAAGCTGTGTTGCATCAGGCGACGCCACAACAAGTACAGAATGCATCTAGTAGTTATTAGCATTTTTTGAAAGAGAACCATATGGTCCTGCTGGGCGTTAAGGGGTTAAGCCATCGTTTTATCCAGTAGTGATTTGTCATTGCAACAGGCTTCCTCAAATAATCTCAAAAGGAGGAACCACAATGGTATCTCACTTTAAAGAAAAATTATAAAAGAAGAAGCAAGCACTGCAGTAAATAATCGTATAGTAAAACCGTAAATTCCACAGAGACCTTTAGTGGAGGCTTGACTTAAACATTCATTAAGTATCATCTGAATGATTTTTATCTGAAAGGATGTTTAGTGTACCTTGTGTGTTTAGAATCTGGGAGGAAACCAAAACACCTGGAGGAAATCCACACAGGCATGGAGCCAGGTTCGAAGTAGGATCGACCCTCCTGACTGATGTACATGTATATGTGTATATAATATCGATAAATACATATTCAATGCTATAAATGCTTATAATTGTTAGTACATGCACGTACACACAGATGCACGTGCACACACGCAGATGCGCACCTCACATAAAAATGCAAGTAGTTTTGTTGGGTTGTTTTTAATTTTTGTTTGTTTGGGGTTTTTTGGGGGGGTTTTGCATAATTGGCCTTGTTTTGCAGCATTTTCCTTCACTTTTTTCCCCATTTTTCCTTAATGTCCTCATTTTTTTTTTACCCGCGATGCAGTGAAGCCCCAGAAACTGAAGCACAAAGTAGCGATGGATCACTGTATATGAAAAAACAATCACAAAATAAGACTAACTGTTGATATGATGAATTTATCTCGGTGCAAAAATTAACGTAATTTCAGAGGTGCTGGTTCGTACTGTTAACAGTAAAAGGGGATCTGGTGAGGGAAACATTCATTCATTCATTCATTCATTTCTCGAACCGCTTAATCCTAATGAGGGTAGCAGGGAAACTGGCGCCTATCTCAGCCGACTCCGGGCAGGGGCAGAGTACATCCTGGACGGCTCACCAGGCCATCGCAGGGCGGAAACACGCTGACGGCTATGCAGCTCCTCTTGTTGAAAGTCAGCAATGGTTCTTTTACATGAACCTCTCACCATAGACAGTGAGAGACATGGCCGGCCTTTGATAACCAGGTTAGCTGCACTGGGGAGGAGACGGACTGTTGACAGTGGGGCTTGAAACCCCGACCTTCTTTTCTTTTCGGCTTTTTCCCGTTTTTGAGAGTCGCCCCAGCAAATCATCTGATTCGCACATTTGATTTGGCATGGGTTTTTACGTCGGATGCCCTTCGTGTCACAACCCTTTTAGCAAAGGACAGAAACACGCTGACGGCTTTGCAGCTACTCTTTACGAAAGTCAGCAATGGTTCTTTTACATGAACCTCTCACCATAGACAGTGAGAGACATGGCCCGCCTTTGATAACCCAGTTAGCTGCACGGGGGGGGGGGGGGGGGGGGGGTGACAACTCCGGGGGGACTCTAACCCCCAACCTTAGGATCAGCGATCCAGCGCCCTATCCACGAGACCACCACTGCCCGCTTGAACCCCCAACCTTAAGACCAGCAATCCAGCACCTTTCACCACCAGGCCACCACTTTGTGAGTAAAACAACTCAAAACATTTTCTAATTTATAATCGGTGGAAGACATTAAATAATTCTTGGTATTGCATCACCGCCAAGGGGATAATTCAATTATTGCATCATTGGCATCTGATAAGTTGAGTCATTATTACATGACTGGCCTGCATAGCACATGAATGTGACCGTCTACTTTAAAATATTTTGAATGATTAGTAAAAACAATTATAGAATTCGGTTTTATTGTGATTTGAAAAATTATTCGGTCTTGAAAGGTGTTACCCTTCTCAGCCTCTGTCCTCAGTGAACAACAGCACTTCACATCATTCAATTATTTCTTAATAGTTATTATGAAAGGAACAGAACCGAACTGGATGAATGGGCATTCATCGACCGTATATAGAGTTACATATGGACACAATATTTCATACACACACACACACACACACACACACACACACACACACACACACATGGGCTCGTGTTGAGCTCCCACAAGGCCAGTGCTTCTTGAGGAGCATGGTGTGATGCCGGGGGATGCTTATGACCCTGGGGAACATGTTTTTTTTGCCATACTGTACTACAATTAAGTGTAATTGTGCATCCTCTGTGGTAGGTGGCAGTGGTGCTCTCATTGTGTCCCCTTTGGTGAAGGCAAAAAGCACCGAGCAAACGATAATGTTGTGAAATGTTTTTTTTTCTTCCTATAGGGGGCATCACCGAAAATAATTAAGAAGCACTGCACAAGGCATTCTCGGAGCACGGAGGAATACACGCAGAAGAATACGAGGCTAATCGACTCGGAAAAGCTATTTCCCCAGCACAGCTCGTAAATCAAAATTTTGCTTGTTGGATGGGGTGGGTTTTTGGTGGGATCGAAGCTCATATCATGGAAAATTTGTTATAAAAGATACCCGTAAGTCAAGCTACCACTATGTGTGTATGAATATATATATATATATATATATATATATATATATATATATATATATATATACACACAGTAAAACGTCCGCTGACGAACGCTTAAGATCACGAACTTTTCGCCTCAAGAAAATTAAATTCGCGAGCATATAGTCTCTGCTGACGAACTAGTTTTCAGCGGACGAATCAAACCACCCAGCGGTCGAACAGCGCCACGGTGGCGACCACGAAGTTGACGCACGCTCACAGCGTCACAGTTCGTCACCCCTTTCTTTGAGTGCGGAAGTGGTTTGTGTTTGATAGACATTTTGGACCATATTGAGTGTACTTTTGCTATTATGGGACGAAAAGACCCCCACCACAGGCGGAGATCATTGAAAAACACGAACGAGGTGTGCGTTTGTGTGACTCAGCGTCCCAGTACCAGTACAAGGAACAAGGAAGCTATTAAGGGAGCATGTGTGGCTAAAGGTGTTTCCAAACAGTAGGCGTTTCCAAACACTCCTTCCAAACAGTAAGTCCCTCCCTCCCTCCTCCTCCTCCCACTCCATTCCATCAAGCCGTCAACTACCATCACAAAGGTAAATAAAACGACTTTATTATACAGTACAGTTTATTTCTTTAATTACAATACAATAGCACATTTATTCTACATAAAATAAGGTATATTTTTGTGTAGTTTTAAGGCTTATTTAGTAGAAAATTATGTTTTATGGGGACCTGGGAACGGATTATTCTCATTTTAATGGTTTCTTATGGGAAATAAATGTTCGGAAGACGAACTTTTCGCCTCACACACACTTTCAGGGAACCAATTATGTTCGTGAGCTGAGGTATCACTGTATATATATATATATATATATATATATATATATATATATATATATATAGGATTTTCTGAGTAGATCCTTCCGTAGGAGAGTGCTCAATACTTTTTGGTAGAGCAAATAAAACAAAAATAAAGGACAGGACAAAGACTTTCTATTGAAACTCCATTTATCACTACAGATCTGTTTCGAGGGGTGGTGAAACCATCCTCTCTCTTCAGGTGATTATAGAAGAATAGATTCTTCTATAATCACCTGAAGAGAGAGGATGGTTTCACCACCCCTCGAAACAGATCTGTAGTGATAAATGGAGTTTCAATAGAAAGTCTTTGTCCTGTCCTTTATTTTTGTGTATATATATATATATATATATATATATATATATATATACATATATATATATATATATGAATGATATGTCCCCATAAAGATAGAAGTACAAGATTGTGTGTGTGTGTGTGTGTGTGTGTGTGTTTGCAAATAAAAAGAGTTGAATTATTTATTGAGTGCACATCACTCTCCCGACCCATCAATACACTGGAGTTTTGACGTTGTGTGTATATATTACATTATACGGTGTATAGGGTGTCGCTATTTCCCGCACGTCATCCATAAGCGAAGCACTGGGGAAAAAAAAGACAGGAAGATGATGGAGCAACGCACACACACACACACACACACACATCTGTCCACTGTATCGAGTGTATCTTTGCTTTAACATGATTTCAAAAAGTCAGCGATCCATTTCATTCAAAACTATTTCATGTTAACAACTAACAAAGTAACTGTCATGATTTCTGGTTTTTCTGAAGCTTTTATATTCATTTATGTTTGAATATTTAGCTGGAACTTGTGTATTTCTTGTAGCTCCACATCACAAAGTAACAGTAGTCTTGAGAAGCTAACAAGAGAAGTTAGCTGATATTAAACCAAAAGAGACAATGGATATGGTGACAAATCAGAATAAATAAATAACTTGAAAGTTTAACTGAAATTACACTTTATATTGAGCATTAACTTCTGGCAACTTTCCAAGGCATTTTTATGATTATTTTCTTTTTTAACTACAATGAGAACCATCAACACTGCGGAACACCTCCTAAACACTGACACTTGGAGCTGTCAAAACATTTTTCACTTCCAAAACTGTGAATAGCCCAAGCGTGGCTGTTTATATGAAATTTATTTGGTTTAAAAAAAAAAAAAAAAAAAGTGTTGAAGACATGACAGTGTTTAAAAGTCACAAGCCTTCAGTATGGAAAAATCCTTTAGGTCTGCAATTACATCCCTACAAAGAAGTCACTATAAAGCGTCGAATGCTGAACCTTGGTCGCACCCTTGAATAGATGTTTTTGTTTGAGTGATCACTGACCTTCTGATAAAGCCAAGTTTTGTTGTGCAGTTTAGTTTTGCTAACTGTGCTACTGCGAGCTAACATAGCGTAACTTTCCATTTTGCTGACATTCAAACAACCACATACACACACACACACACACACACACACACACACACACGACAACTAATCACCATCTTCCTAGTGCTAATCTAATAGCTGCTGATTGAAAGGGAGCAGCCTGGTGACACTGCAGTAAACAGTTCTTTCAGAGGACCATCACTTTGTAATCACACAAACACGCATAGCCTTACAAAGTTCCAATTGGTTTTTATGACTGCATGATGGAGAGAGAGAGAGAGAGAGAGAGAGAGAGAGAGAGACATAGAAAGTAGATCTACCACATGTGCCTACTGAATGTCATGAGTGAAAGGTGGAGCTATTAGCTGTGAGGGTAATGTAACATCAAGAGACCCATTAGAGAAACATCATAAATCTGTGCTCATTCACTGCAAGAGACGGTGTGTGTGTGTGTGTGTGTGTGTGTGCGCGCGCGCGCATGTGTGTATTTGTGGTTTTGTGTTTGTATGAGATCCTGTTGTATATAAATCCGCATGTAAAGCTGTCTCGGTTGTACTAATAGCCAAACAAAGAATCAAAGTCAGTGTGTGTGAGTGCGAGTGTGTGTGTATGTGGGGGGGGTCTTGTTGTATATAAATCTGCATGTAAAGTTGTCATGTACTAATATTCAAACAAACTCAGTGTGTGTGTGTGTGTGTGTGTGTGTGTGTGTGTGGTCTTGGTATTTATCCCCTTGTGGGAGTTTTTTGGGGGGATTCTTCCCCATTTTCTCCCGAATTTATCTGTATCCAATTCCCACCCATCAGGTATTTCTTTCCCTATCCAGGGATCCCAGTGAAGTTTACAAAAAATAGAGGAAACAGGTTTAGAAATAGAAATGAAACATTTCAGCTGGGGGTCAAGGGGGCCACAGGGGCACTTGTGGGGTACAGGAACAGAGAATGTCATAAAAAAAAATCATGCAAACAAGTTAATCATTGTTTTGTAACATGCATAAACAGTAAACCAAACAACTTAAATAATGTAAAAAATACTAAAAGATCATTTCAGTGTAGATAAACATTAATTCAAGTAGCAGAGCCCGATGACTCGTCATTCATGTGTCACATCATTATCAACTAATTTGTAGAATGATCACATATCACATGATGTATATTATCACAACAAACATTTGTGTTCAACTCGTGAGCATACCTGCTACAAGGTAGTATGTTAATAGTTTAACACTATACAGTAGGCCCTTGACGATTCGCAGTTTTGCACTCATGGTTTGAGTATTCGCGGTCTGCAGAGCAACTGACACGTCACTCAAATTCAGTCAATGGCTCTCCTGCTTCCTGCTGATTGGTTGAGATGATGTAACGCCCCTTTTCCTCATTCGCGCACAAGTTGTCAATGAGCCTCTTTTTTTGTGTTTTAATTACCAGTTAAGCTCTATGATACCACTCAAACGCTGTGCGTCTTCTCTGGCTAAGCGATAGAAAACACTGGATGTCTCTTCTGAAGAAATAAGACTTTCTCCTGAAGAAACGACAGTTTCCTCTGAACTGTTGTATTAAAGTCCTTTTCGATTATTATTCCAGTACAGTATCTAAGTTAATTCTGAGAATGTTTGTGCGTGACATTTTATGTTCTGTAGCATGTTTAACAAACGATACCAAAAGTATAAACTTTATTACGCTTCACGTCCTTTTACATTGAACTTGGAGTGACGTCTCCAAGATGGCGCAGCCTAGAGGGAGACGTCGCGGAGTTCTGTGAGTCAAATTGTTTCTTTGTTCGTTTTAATTTGTTTGTTCATGTTTTGCACTATGCTCGCTATGACCAGTCGACCCTACTACAGCTGGGGTGTGGCTAGCATTGAGCTACCATAGCATATTAGCTCAGGATAGGAGTTGAAGACTCCGATCTCATAGCTGTAGTAGGGCCGACCGGTCATAGACGTGCATTGTGCAAAACATTAACGAACAAAAAACAAATAAAACAAATCAAAAGAAACAACATGACTCTGAGAACGCCGCCTGGGCATATTGTTAGCCGGGGTGCGGTAAGCATTGAGCTACCATAGCATATTAGCTCAGGATACCGTGCTTAGCCGTGTGCTTAACATGCTTAGTTGCCCAGGACTCCGATCTCATAGGTGTAGTAGGGTCGACCGGTAATAGACAAGCATAGTGCAAAACATGAACAAACAAAACAACAAATAAAACAAATTAAAACGAACAAAGAAACAATTTGACTCAGAGAACTCCGTGACGTCGCCCTCTAGGCAGCACCATCTTGGAGACATCACTCCAAGACATCACTCCAAGTTCAATGTAAAAGGACATGAAGCGTAATAAAGTTTATCCTTTTGGTATCGTTTGTTAAACATGCTACAGAACATAAAACCTCACACACAAACATTCTAAACATTAACTTAGGTACTGTACTGGAATAATAATTGAAAAAGACTTTAAAATGAGTGCTTTACAACAGTATAATTGTATAATTGGTGTATAATGTTTATATTTTATCATCAATAAAATAAAAGTAAAAATTGAAAAGTTTTTCTTAATCCTTACTATATTTTACTACATTAATACTGTATTAATGAGTCGTCTTCTTTCTTCTTTTCCTTTCGGCTGTTCCCTTCAGGGGTCGCCACAGCAAATGATCTGCCTCCATCTCTCCCTATCCTCTGCATCTTCTACTCTTACTCCAACGACCTTCATGTCCGCCTTCACCGCATCCATAAATCTTCTCTTTGGTCTTCCTCTGGGCCTTTTGCCTGGTAGTTCCAACCTCAGCATCCTACGACCAATATACTCACTATCCCTCCTCTGTACATGTCCAAACCATCTCAATCTAGCCTCTCTGACTTTGTCTCCAAAACATCTTACATGTGCTGTCCCTCTGATGTACTCATTTCTGATCCTATCCATCCTCGTTACTCCCAAAGAGAACCTCAACATTTTCATGAACCTCTGCTACCTCCAACTCTGACTCCTGTCTTTTCCCCAGGGCCACTGTCTCTAAACCATACAACATTGCTGGCCTCATCACCGTCTTGTACACTTTTCCCTTCATTCTTGCCGATACTCTCCTATCACACATCACACCGGACACTTTTCTCCATCCATTCCAACCTGCCTGCACGCGCTTCTTCACCTCTTTTCCACACTCTGCATTGCTCTGGATTGTTGAGCCCAAGTACTTAAAATCCTCCACCTTCTTTATCGCTGCCCCCTGTAACCTCAAAGTTCCTCTTGGGTCCTTGTCGTTCACACACATGTATTCTGTCTTACTAAGACTAACCTTCAATCCCCTCCTTTCCAGGGCATACCGCCACCTCTCTAGATTTTCCTGCACTTGTTCTCTGCTCTCACTACAGATCACGATGTCATCTGCAAACATCATAGTCCATGGAGATTCTTGTCTAACCTCGTCTGTTAGCCTGTCCATCACCATAGCAAACAAGAAGGGGCTGAGAGCTGACCCTTGATGCAGTCCCACCTCCACCTTGAACTCTTCTGTCACACCGACAGCACACCTCACCACTGTCTTACATCTCTCATACATGTCCTGCACCACTCTAACATACTTCTCTGTCACTCCAGACTTCCTCATACAATACCACAGTTCTTCTCTCGGCATCCTGTCATATGCTGTCAATAATACTGTATTAATGAGTAAGACTCATTAATATTTTAGCGCATGTAATAGATACATAGTATTTTACTTCCGGCTGCTCATTCGTGCATGTGACGTGATACATGGGGTTTTACATCCAGGTACAGAACTTGTGGATTATCTCGATTCGCGGGAAGGCTCGGAACCGAACCCCCGCAAATGTCGAGGGCCTACTGTAATTCAAAATGTCATAGCATTTACTCTACACTAGTAAACAGTCTTACACTGTACTTATTGCAGAAATGTATAAAAAATAGTGGAATTCCGCTACATTGTGGAGATCTGGGATCCATGCTTATCACACAACCACCACCAAACCCAGGAGCAGCAAAAGCATGCACACACCCCCTCCGTAATGTGCAATTCTAGCCATCTGGCTCTTTTCAAACTGCATGCACCATGCATATTTTGGGATGGTCTAACACACTCGGAGGGAAAGCGCCATCTGCCGAATCGTACGAATGAGTTCACAGACGCTGGTGATTCAGATGCACAGACTCCTTGTGAAGTCACCGGGAAGTGAGCGTATGCTGTCCCTCCCTCACGCGAGAGCTCGGCCAGTTAGCTCCCATGGACTCCTGGCTACAGACGGATGTTGTATTAAACCAGATTTGAACTTGTGATCCCTTGGTTAATAGTTATGCACCTTATCAATGTGCCACTCGGGAGCCCTCCCCTTGTGTTTTACACAGTCTACACAGTCACATTATGGGGACTTGTGTTTCGTCACCATAAAGAAGACGTCCATAATAATCAAAATCATTACATTTGTTCAGGTGAAGATATGTTTTAAGGTTGGGGCTGGGGTTAGGCAAATAGTGGTTATGTTTAGGGCCAGGATACAAGTCCCCTGAAGTTATGAAAACCAGAGTGTGTGTGCGTGCGTGTGTGTGTGTGTGTGTGTGCTGACCTGACGGTAAGTTCCCTCCATGAGTGTGTCAAGGTTCTGTAAAGGGGCTGGAGTCTTGTCTTTAAAGCGTGTGAGCAGTCGCCGTTGGATGGCCCTGAACTGGACAGCTCGCTCTGAAAGAAGGTCCTGATACTTCTGCGCATTCATTCGAAGCTGCAATGCACACAAAACCAATTATAACACACATGTTCCGCTGTCTGTGTGTGTGTATATAAATATAATTTCTCAGACTATAAAAACACCTGCTGTTCTCTATGTTTATCATCAATCTGAACAAATTTGTTCCGAGAGAACTGTTTACATGTCCTATAAACTCAAAGAGCCGTTTCCAAAGCTTTGTTTGGGTAGAAGGATGTGTAAACTGAGCTACATGGACGCACAAGCATCATTTAATGTCATATTTATTATTGTCAACGATATTCATGCTGCAAAATGTGAATTATGCGCCTAAAAACGTGACATGATAATTGACGAACATATATATTGTATCATAGAGAAAGGGTTCCTGTCCTATCTGCCAAGTTCCTTTGTCGAGTTCCTAACACTGAAGAACCAAAATACCCTTTCATTACATGAGCATCTCACGGAGCGGCGAATGCTGACAAATGTAACAAATTCTGGCGTTCGTCAAAGGGTGATTAACCGTTCAGTGTTTCTTGTCTCAAAAAAATGTTCATGCCTCTTACTACCGTTTAGAAACGCTTGAGATCCTTTGTCAACTCCGAGTAAAATGCCAGGATCTCAAGCATTTCCAAACAGTAGTAACAGACATGAACACTGTCGCTAACATTTGATAACAATCCATAATGTTCGCCAACTGTCTTTCACAAACATTTACATGAAGGTTGCTAATGATTGCTAATGTTGAGGACACACTGTCCACCCTGAGCTTTTCGATTTGAGAGAGTCATGATGAGCATGAGAGGATCATATGATCACATCGCAAGGGTCTCGGGGGAAGGCGGTGGAGTCGCGCGGGTCTAGGGGGAAGGCGGTTGAGTCGTGCGGGTCTCGGGAGAACGCGGTGGAATCGCGAGGGTCTCGAGGAAAGGCGGCGGAATTGCGAGGGTCTCGAGAGAACGCGGTGGAGTCGCGAGGGTCTCGAAGGAACGTGGTGGAGTCGCGAGGGTCGCAATTGAACACGGTGGAGTCGCGAGGGTCTCGAGGGAACGTGGTGGAGTCGCGAGGGTCTCAAGAGAACGTGGTGGAGTCGCGAGGGTCTCAAGAGAACGTGGTGGAGTCGCGAGGGTCTCAAGAGAACGTGGTGGAGTCGCAAGGGTCTCAAGAGAATGTGGTGGAGTCGCGAGGGTCTAGGGGGAAGGCGGTTGAGTCGTGCGGGTCTCGGGAGAACGCGGTGGAATCGCGAGGGTCTCGAGGAAAGGCGGCGGAATTGCGAGGGTCTCGAGAGAACGCGGTGGAGTCGCGAGGGTCTCGAAGGAACGTGGTGGAGTCGCGAGGGTCGCAATTGAACACGGTGGAGTCGCGAGGGTCTCGAGGGAACGTGGTGGAGTCGCGAGGGTCTCAAGAGAACGTGGTGGAGTCGCGAGGGTCTCAAGAGAACGTGGTGGAGTCGCAAGGGTCTCAAGAGAATGTGGTGGAGTCGCGAGGGTCTCGAGGGAATGCAGTGTGAATCTGGTAGAATGGTGATCTTGAGGGAACCTTGTGGATAATGATAATCTTGGTATAATTTTAACCGTCGTGATTTATTACTATTTGACATTAATGCTGCTAGAACATGGGAATGGTAGTTGAGCTTAAACGAGCATAGCAGAACTTGATGCACCAAAGTATGGGATCCTGATGAACTTGGAAATATGATTCCTTTGATCCTTATATCTTGGCTGCACCGTGCCTCCTATTATTACCCCAATCGTGCTCACAAATCATGAAGCTCCATGCCGTTTTGAATCGTGAAAATCGACATTGTGACCTCGGTGTAAACCCAGCAAAAGCATCGCTGAAAATATTATAAAATGACGCGGTGGACCACAATTTCCATCGATATGTGTCAGAAAAGATGTCGAATCCAAAATTTGCTGCATTCGCGACACAGGCTTTAATGTGCTGGTTTGAATATCTTTTCTATAGAAGCTGTGAGTTATTAATAAGTTATCAAGGTGTTTTTTCTATGTAAAAATTTCACAGACTATAAAATCTCACCTCAAAGTGGTGATCCACAGTCTCAAAGTATTCTGGGAGGGGGATCGGGCCGGAAAAGCTGTTCCGGAAATCTTTGACTCCGAGCTTCGCGAAGTGCCGCTCAAAACGTTGCACCAATTCTTTGGCAACAAGCCAGATATCCTCAAAGCTTTCGCTTTGGAGCCTGTAACGCTCTGCAGGAGGGATGTGTGGGCACACACGCACACGTGCGCGCGCACACGCACACGCACACACACACACACACACACACACACACACACACACAGCAATATAATCATCCTTTGCCCAGCTCTCCACAACACCTGTAATTAACCCCTGCCAAAGCAAAGCAGATCACAGGGCTCTTTTTCCTGATGGATGTGTGTGTGTGTCACTCACGGGATGTTTTGGAAGCCAGGACGGTGACCTGAGCGCCAGCGACAAACTGGAAGCCCAGGGTGTTACCTTCCTTATCCTCAGACTTCCCTGAAAATTCTTCATTAAAAGAAAGTAAGCAAAAAACAAGAAGGTTTTTCATCGCCAAGATTTTTTTTCATTCATTTATTGCTGCATGTCTCTCTCTCTCTCTCTCTCGCTCATACATGCACTGTGCTACTGTGTGGCAGAAGGGATGTCAGACAGAGATAGACACCCTTATCTCCCTACAGGACGCCAGTCAAGGTGAAGTGAGCACTATGGCGGTGCCCCTTATCTGCCCTCTCGCTTTTTCTTCTCTGTGCTTTTGTCTAGAAGTCCATGTGGCCCCATGTCTGCCACACCAATGCTGTACCCACCATCACCCACTCAAAAAGACCAGATAACCCATCATATATAGCTGATAATGAAGGGGACGACGACACCGATGCTCCTGTTAGCAAGGAGACATTTAGCTTTGTTGTACAGAACTGAATTTTGTTCAGAAGCGACATAGCTGAATGGGAGGCACTCAAGAGCCCAAAGCTTGAGGGAACTCAGATTTAAACTCAAAACTTGATGGATTTCTTATCCATGACTTTTATACTAATGTAATGAACGATTTCCAGAAATAGTTGAATTAAAATTTTGCATAAAACTGATTAATCTGTGTATTTTTAAATGATTTGCTAAAAAAGTTTCACCTTTTATTAAAACTGTGCACAAATATACGTACAGTAATACAAAGTCTATGTTTAACACTAACTTATTACTTACACACAAATATATATATATATATATATATATATATATATATATATATATATATATACACACACACACACGCACACATACAGCCAGCCCTCTACCTACGAAAACCATACGAAGAGTATGAAAAATCCAGGTTACGAAAAACATTTTCCTAAATTTTCGTCCTCTTTTTACAAAAAGCACCAAACGCGCCATTCAAAATTCAAACAATGCGCAAGTTGCTTTCTCATTGGCTGTCTCCCAACATCCCACCCCGCTGGCCTCCTATTGGCCAGTAGGGAGCTGACCTGTACCCATACTTCCTGTACCCATACTTCCTGTTTGTCACACGTGTAGAGTGTTGAACAGGACTGTTGGCTTGTTTAGAGATTAATTATTGCAGCGTTATATTTCGTTATCGCCGAAACCCCTCTACAATCGGGACGATATTGAAGCAGAAGGAGACCTTAAAGCGGAAATACAGTGACGGAGGCGATTATTTCGGCACGATATTGGAGCAGAAGGAGCATCAAAACAGAGTGCTCCATGGGACAAGACCTCCAATCTTGCAAGGAAGCAAGTTTATATTGAATCAGGACCTCAGATCTTTCAAACAGGTACTGTAATTCTGCTTTAAATACAACATCCTGTTCATTTAAACATTTAAATACAATTACTCCGTCGGTTGCGTGTTGCATGTGGGCGGAGCCCGCATTTGCATTCGGCAAAACACACCAGAGAGAGTTTTGTGTGTGTCTGTGTGTGTGTGTGAGAGAGAGAGCGAGAGAGAGTGCTCGTGTGTGTGTGTGTGTGTGTGTGTGTGTGTGTGTGTGTGTGTCTGCGCATGTGCGCGTGCATGTGTGCGTGCATGTGCACGCGTGTGTGTGTGTGCGTGTGTGTGAGAGAGAGAGAGAGAGAGAGAGAGACAGTGTTGTGTGTGTGTGTGTGTGTATGTGAATTAAAAAATGTTTAATAATGGTTTCATTAATAAATATGTTAATAAAATGTTGAAATGGTTTAATAAATAATTTTCTTTTATTTTTAACACATATTTCATACAAAACTGGTGTACTTTTATCATTTTTAAAGGGTTTATGGGGTAGTCTTGGGAGCCTTGGAAAGAATCACGCGTTTTACATGTAAAATGCGCCTCTACTTACGAAAACTCCAGGCTAGGAAAAAGGCTCTGGAACGGATTAATTTCGTAAGTAGAGGGCCGACTGTAGATATGTATATGCACATACACACACACACACACACACACACACACACACACACCGTATATGACGTGATAAGCGCCCAGGGCGCTTAAAAATTGGAGTGGGTGGGCGCTTATTAAAAATATTACCGGTGGAGTGGAACGGTAAGTGCTTATTAGCATCAAGGTGGAAAACATGAATAATAACAGAACAATAAAAGAGTTTTTGGTATTCATTTTGTGACATCAACCAAATTACTTACATAAAAGCTGAAAATAAACAGAAAACAGCATCATTTAAAAAAAAAAGACCCTTTAATCCCCCAAGGGTGCTGTTCCTTTAAATACCCCCCCCCCCCAATATAAAATCGAGCCAATCAACATGAATGTCAACTTTAGCACATGGCCCATTGAAAAGCACATGGCCAAGAAGATCTTTAAATTTATTAAGTTAGTGAGCAGGAGAATGGGGCAGTGGTGGTCTAGTGGTATAGGGCGCTGGATCGCTGATCCAAAGGTTGGGGGTTCGAGTCCCACTCGCCACAAGGTTGTCACTGTCCCCCCCCCCCCCAGTGCAACTAACTGGATTATCAAAGGCGGGCCATGTCTCTCACTGTCTATGGTGTGAGGCATGTAAAAGAACCATTGCTGACTTTCGTAAAGAGTAGGCTGCAAAGTCGTCAGCGTGATTCTGTCCCTTGCTAAAAAGGGTTGTGACAGGAAGGGCATCCCACGTAAAAACCTCTGCCAAATCAAATGATTCGCTGTGGCGACTCCCGAATAAAAGGGAAAAAGCCGAAAGGAAGACAGCCAGACAGTGAGCAGGAGAATCAGGAGAAAAATACTCATCAATTTCTGATAGGTCCATATCTGGCTCATCGCTCCATTCATTCAGAGCATCCCATACTTTTGCTGTAGTAGTTTCTAATGGTTCATCTTGTTGGACATTTACCAAGAGAACCGCAAAATATTTTCCTGTTTTTTAAAGCATGGCGGAACGATCACATGTGTTGTTATTGATTAACATTATAGACATTCCCCAGTGGCATGAGGGGTCTTGAAATATCGTGTAAACTCACTTTTACAGGCTGTGAACACTGATCTACCATTTTGCTCCCAGTACACATGGGCGGTTATTAGACGCAAGATCAAAAACACTGGGATGGGGGGGGCTTATTGGAGCAGAACGCTTATTACGTATTACGTTGAATACGGTGTGTGTGTATATATATATACTAGTCCTTCTCAAAAAATTAGCATATTGTGATAAAGTTCATTATTTTCTGTAATGTACTGATAAATATTAGACTTTTATATATTTTAGATTCATTACACACAACTGAAGTAGTTCAAGTCTTTTATTGTTTTAATATTGATCATTTTGGCAAAAAAGTAAAGAAAAACCAAAAATCCCTATCTCAAAAAATTAGCATATTTCATCCGACCAATAAAAAAAGTGCTTTTAATACAAAAAAGTCAACCTTCAAATAATTATGTTCGGTTATGCACTCAATACTTGGTCGGGAATCCTTTTGCAGAAATGACTGCTTCAATGCGGCGTGGCATGGATGCAATCAGCCTGTGGCACTGCTGAGGTGTTATGGAGGCCCAGGATGCCTCGATGGCGGCCTTAAGCTCATCCACAGTGTTGGGTCTGGTGTCTCTCAACTTTCTCTTCACAATATCCCACAGATTCTCTATGGGCTTCAGGTCAGGAGACATGGCAGGCCAATTGAGCCCAGTAATACCATGGTCAGTAAACCATTTAGCAGTGGTTTTGGCACTGTGAGCAGGTGCCAGGTCGTGCTGAAAAATTAAATCTTCATCTCCATAAAGCTTTTCAGCAGATGGAAGCATGAAGTGCTCCAAACTCTCCTGATAGCTGATAGGGCATTGACCCTGCCCTTGATAAAACACAGTGGACCAACACCAGCAGCTGACATGGCACCCCAGACCATCACTGACTGTGGGTACTTGACACTGGACTTCAGGCATGTTGGCATTTCCTTCTCCTCGGTCTTCCTCCAGACTCTAGCACCTTGATTTCCAAATGACATGCAAAATTTGCTTTCATCCGAAAAAAGTACTTTGGACAACTGAGCAACAGTCCAGTGCTGCTTCTCTGTAGCCCAGGTCAGGCACTTCTACCGCTGTTTCTGGTTCAAAAGTGGCTTGACCTGGGGAATGCGGCACCTGTAGCCCAGTCCACTGCTTCCACAGGTCCCCCAAGGTCTGGAATTGGCCCTTCTCCACAATCTTCCTCAGGGTCCGATCACCTCTTCTGGTTGTGCAGCGTTTTCTGCCACACTTTTTCCTTCCCACAGACGTCCCACTGAGGTGGCTTGATACAGCACTCTGGGAACAGCCTATTCGCTCAGAGATTTCTTTCTGTGTCTTACCCTCTTGCTTGAGGGTGTCAACGATGGCCTTCTGGACAGCAGTCAGGTCGGCAGTCTTACCCATGATTGTGGTTTTGATTACTGAACCAGGCTGGGAGTTTTTAAAAGCCTCAGGAATCTTTTGCAGGTGTTTAGAGTTAATTGGTTGATTCAGATGATTAGGTTAATAGCTCGTTTAGACTACCTGAACATCATATGCTCATTTTTTGAGATAGGAATTTTGGGTTTTCATGAGCTGTATGCCAAAATCATCAGTATTAAAACAATAAAAGACCTGAAATATTTCAGTTGGTGTGCAATGAATCTAAAATATATGAAAGTCTAATGTTTATCAGTACATTACAGAAAATAATGAACTTTATCACAATATGTTAATTTTTTGAGAAGGACTAGTATGTATATATATATATATATATATATATATATATATATATATATATATATATATATATATATACACACACACACACACACACACACACACACACACACACACAGTGGTACCTCGTCTAACGAGCTTCTTATAATGATTTTTCCATGATACGAGCTTTGAACTCATCAAGAATCTCTTCTATCCAATGAGCAAAAATTCACTTTATGAACTCCCACACACAACTATAAGTAGTGTTTACTGCACTTCATATCGTTTGCTCGGTACTTCTTCCCCTACACTATAGTGTGACAATGAGAGCACCACTGCCAAGTACTGGAGTGGATGCGCAATTATACTTAATTCTAGTACAGTATGGCAAAAAAGTATGTTCCTCAGGGTCATATGCGCCCCCTGGCATCACACCATGCCGCCCAAGGAGGGTCGCTCCTCACTATTTGAGAAGCACTGACCTTGTGGGAGCTCACTACAAGCCTTTCCTCGCTGGCACTCATAGCGTGCACATGCACAAAATTCTCCTCCTCCACTGTTATGCACCATCACCTGCCTGCCCACATGACATCTTCGCCACAGTCAAAGATCAGAAGGGTGAGTTGACTGATTGTTTATCCTTGTTTTATTTTTTATATATTATTACTATTATTAATGTACATGTATTATTATTATTATGAAATTTTTTTTTCCATATTTATCTTTAATATATTAGGTCAAATCTACGTGTTTGTGGCAGGTTATGAGTTAGGGAGGAGGTTGGAACGGATTAATTGGCTTTCTGTTATTTCTTATTTTCTGTTATTTCTTACGAACATTTTGCCTTATGAGCTCTCCCTCGGAACGGATTAAATTCGTTAGCTGAGGTATCACTGTGTGTGTGTGTGTGTGTGTGTGTATATATGTGTATGTATATATATATATATATATATATATATATATATATATATATATGCGCACACACACACACCACTACTTTTCATGTTGGATCTACAAGAGCGTGTTACAGGCTATGAAAGGCACAGTGATCTGTAACAGCTGCTTCAGTGAATTGAAGAAACCACACGAGATACAGATTTGCTCTATATTGGTGTGAACTAAAACCCAGCAAAATACAGGATGGCGCCAATTTTCACTATTTAGCCGCTTCAAAATAGTTTTTTTATGCTAGAATCGAACAACACAATGAACAAGACATGACTTTTACATATATAGCTACGTATACCAAGTCGCCAGTTCACGCAACATTATATTATATACACATGTATTAACAACGGCTGCATGTCGATGACTAAACACCACACATACAAACCAAACTACACAACTTCAGTAACTCCTTGACTTTGGTTTGTGTACTTGGTGACTAAACGCTCTAGCAAATGGTGCTGTTAAAAGTCTCTGTGTGACAGCATGGAGTTTCCGTGGGGGATGTAGCTCAGATGACTGTTTAGATTTCACTTGGCTGTGACCATGTGGAAGTCAGAACCAAAGCGGTTTCCTTCCACCGCGCAGCTCCTTGAACAGTGACGATGGACATCATTGGTTTAAGGCTGCCTTACTAAACCAAAATAAGCCGACGGCAGAATTCTGTCTATCACGCCCATACAATCTCTGCATCGTCCCCAGGACATTTGAAGATGGGGATTGTGGAGAATACCTGCTGCCATCTTGCAGGCTATTTTAACACTTTGCTAAGAAAAGATCTGTCCATACCACACAATAGCACATGCTAACACCCTGGATGCTTATAAAGTATATACACATGATTGAGGTCGTTAATGCTGAAGGTAATTAAGGGTTATGACTGACACGATGATGTACCTGGAAAGGCTTCACTGAGGTTGATGGGAGGTTTGTTGGTGTCCACAGTGATCTTGTATTTGGCGTTCTTGGATGCAGCAGTGGGGCAGCAAACCAGGCAGAGTGGCAGCATAAACTTGCATTGGGCGACCCGTGGGACTCCTGATCGCACAGAAAATGGTAAAAACATGTATACGGTTTAAAAAAAAAAAAAAAAAAAAAAAAAGGCAAGAACAAACCAAGTAAATTTGATTCTTATTTTGGTGGCTCAAGTAAAAAGTAAGGAGGATCAACACCCATGCACTTGCCAAAACACATACTCCTATTAAGGTCGCAGAGCAGCTGGAGTCTATCTCAACCGACTCTGGATCATCTCACCAGACCATTGCACTGCTAACACAGATAACCAATCTGGAGCAACTAAATAGCATCATGAGCATGTCTTTTGGACTGTGGGATGAAACCAGAGTGCTCAAAAGAATCCCAGGCAAGCATGAGGAGAATAGGGAAACACCACGGACATGCCCTTTCCAGGCCCAGGAATCAAACCAAGGACTATCTTGCTGAGAGGCGAACATGCTAAGCACGACATCACCACCTACACCTGGAGATCAACATGCACATCTCCAATCAACGTATGTCTCAATGAAATGATACAAAAAAAAAAAAAAAAAATCAATTTCGGTGCTATGCTATCAACACAATTTTTCAGAGATCTTGCTACAAATACTGACGAATCTCAAATTAGACAGACTCGGAAGATCTCCTGCTAGTATCTGGTTCTCTGTCAACACAACCTGCAACTTCTTGACAAATAACCAGAGCTCCAAAACATTAGCATAGTTCCATCAATTTCATCAAGAACTTCAATAAGGCATGTGAGGGCCTCCTCAGGATGTGAGAATACACCCACTTGGGACTGACTTGGGGACATCTGGAACCAACCTAAAATGATCATCGAGCTTTCTTTGGTGGTGGCTGGAGACAAGCAGTGAAATTACTTATAAGTAACACTACCTAACATTTCATGGGAATTGAGCAAGAACTCACTATATACAGTCCTGGTGTGATCAGAGCTCAGCTTTAAGCATGACTTCAAACCGATCTAAAAATACTTGAAGCGATATTAAGCATGTTCCTGGAGTCTGAGTTCTACCAGTCATTTTTATAACGAATGGGGCTGTTATATATCTGATTTGTTTCAGAACAGCCATAAATTCCCTAATCCAACCTTCACAGTGTTCCCTTGTGTGATGGGACCTCTACCACCACTTACAGGCATACGCTGGCACTACATCTTCTTCCAAATATCGGCTGAACACTGCTTAGTGTTACTAGGGAGCAAACAAACTTCCAGTCAGTCGAAAAGAGTTTACGAAAAAGTCACAGCATGCAGATTATACCCATAAAAGAGGAAGAAAAATATCCTTAATCTGTTAAATATATATGGCAGCATATTACGAACGTTATGAAAGATTTGTTGTTATGTTATGTTTTTTAAAAAAGTTTCATGTTGCATTACAAAATTCTAATAAAATAATTACTATCACATTATAACATGAAAATTTTCAAGTTATATCGACACATTTAATGTTATAACAATATAATATTCGACACAAACATGAATATTTTCATGTTATAACAATAGTTTTACATCATTCTGGCAGTCAAAATATATAAAATATTCCACATAAAACAATAATAATCACATTATATACAGTGGTACCTTGACTTATGAATTTAATCTGCTCCGAGGGCGAGCTCTTAAGGCAAAAAGTTCATTAGATGAAACGATTATTCCCATAAGAAATAACAGGAAACCAATCAATCCGTTCCAACCCCCTCCCAAACACGTATATGTGACCTAATACATTAAATATAAACATGTAGAAACAAATATTTCATAATAATAATGATTAATAGATAATAATTATTTAAGAATAAACAATAAGTCAACTAACCCTTCTGATCATCGACTGCACTGCGGCGAAGATGTCATGTGGGCAGGCATGAGGTGGTGCATGACAGAGGAGGAGCAGGAGAATTTTGTGCATGTGCACACTATGAATGCCAGCGAGGAAATACTCGTTGTGAGCTCCAACAAGGCCATTGCTTCTCAAATAGTGGGGCACGGTGTGATGCCAGAGGGGGTAGATATGACCCTGGGAAACATGGGTTTTTTTGCCATACTGTACTAGAATTAAGTAATTGCGCATCCACTAGTAGTTGGCAGTGGCACTCTCATTGTCACTATGGTGTAGGGAAAAGGCACAGAGCAAATGATATGAAGTGCAGTAAACACCATTTATAGTCGCACGCGGGGCGCTGAGGGGGAGCGAAATGTTTCGGGGGTTTTTTTTCCTTCCTAGAAGGGTGTGTCACAGAAAATAATTGAGAAGCACTGCACAAGGCGTTCTCGGAGCGTGGAGGAATGCACTCGGAAGAATACAAGGCCAATCGGCCCGAAAAAAAGCCAGTTCGAGGAGAGCTTGTAAATCAAAATTTTGCTTTTTGGAAGTTGCAGATTTTTGGTGGAATTGAAGCTCGTATCACAGAAAAGTCATTCCAAGAGACATTTGTACGTCCAGGTACCACCATATTTATAACAATATATTTTCATGTTACTTTGATGCAAAAACCTATCCGGTTATAACAAACTTTTAATGTTATAAGAACGTAATATTTATCATGTTAAAAAGTGGTTCATGTTTAACTCTCCAAAAATATGCAATTTTACATTATAAAAATATGTTTGTTATTTTGACATACAAATAGAAAATATTTTTTTAAATTAGCATTTGATGTTATAACAATATAAATGTTGACGTTCAAGAGGAGCTGCATTGCCATCAGTGTGTTGCTGCCCTGGTCTAGTGAGCAGTCCAGGATTTACTCTCCCGTCACCCAGAGCCGGTTGACATGGGCGTCCTCCCTCCCACAACCCTAATTAGGACTAAGTGGTTCAGAAAATGAATGAATGAACGAACAATATAATTTTTTATCATGTTACAACCTGTATTTTTTCACATTATAACTACATTTTTACGCTATTCTAACATCAAAGCTACAATGTTATAACAGTAAAGTACCACATTATAGCGTATGAAACTCTTTCAGCTTACAACAATATGCTTTCATGTTACTTTGACACACAAACTTATGTCATAACAAATATTTAATGTTGTATTGATCATCTTAAATCTTTTTTCATGTTATAATTATATATTTTCAAATTATTATGACATGTATCTATTATATTATATGATATCATATTGTATTGTGAAAATTATTTAGGTTATCATGGCATATTTTAATGTAAAAATGCATTATGTTTTAGCAGTTAATAATAACACACGAGAATAATCACCAGGATAGAACATGAAATGTTTCATATTGTGACAAAATATTTTCACAGTAATTCTGACATAAAAACTTATCACATTATAATAAACTTTTACATGGAAGACTACACTGTTATAACCTGGAGATTTTCACAGAATGAGATAAATATTAGATTGTTATAACATGATAACTTTGTATTAATGTGATAATACACTGTAATAACCTAAACCTTCTGACATTATAATAACCTTTGCACATGATATTGATCTTTTCTTTTACTTGAGAGGTGGAAATACGCTGCCATACATACACATCATAAATATCTTCTTCTTATTTTCCTTTCGGCTGTTCCCTTCAGGGGTCGCCACAGCAAACCATCCACCTCCATCTCATCCTATCCTCTGTATCTTCTTCTCTTACTCCATTCTACCTTCATATCCTCCTTCGCCACATCCATAAATCTTCTCTTTGGCCTTCCTCTAGGCCTTCTGCCTGGTAGTTCCAATGTCAGCATCCTACTATCAATATACTCACTATCCCTCCTCTGTACATGTCCAAACCATCTCAATCTAGCCTCTCTCACTTTGTCTCCAAAACCTCTAACATGTGCTGTACCTCTGATGTACTCGTTTCCCTCAGGAAACTGGAGTCAGAAAGAAATAACATGGAGGTGAATTGATCAACTGGTAGTTCAAATGTAATGCGGTCCAAGACAATAGTGGCTTGTGTAACAATAGATGGGTTTTTTATGTCAAGAGGAACTCTGCCTATGAATTTAAGTGTGTTTTCTATAACTTGTATATTGTATATGTACAACCAAAGGACTATATGAAAGTATGAATGGGTGCATGTGTGTGTGTGTGTGTGTGAGAGAGAGAGAGAGAGAGAGAGAGTAGTCCAGGTATCAAGTTTCGTCCTAATATAAACTCTGCTTTAGTCCTTCCTGAAACTGGCGGCACTCACCTGCAGGGTTCATCTCTGTCATATGCAGCGTAGAGACAGAAAAAGAAGCAAAAGCAAAGTTAAATTTATGTTGTGCATCTCATTTTCCCTTCACACTCCAAACAAAACAGACCCTCAGCTGTTCCCCAAGTTCTTCTGGTAGAAAAAAATGCACCTACTTGGACCAGCTCGTGATTTTCAAACAACTCTGAAATTCTTAAATAAATAAATCAAATTGCTTGAGGTATTACGATCACCAGCGCTTCCACATGGAAGTTGCGTTTTCACCCTCTTTGCTGGCTTGTCTATGTAACTGTAAAGGTTACGCACAGATTGTAATAAAATGAAGAAAGAAAAGGGTATGGTACAAGTAACAAACTGTTTAATTTTGGGGTGATGGCAGATGGGATCGTGTTTATAGAAAATCAGTTCATTTTCTGTAACCGCTTAATCCTAATTAGGGTCGCGGGGAGGCTGGTGCCCATGTGACACCCATGTGCAGAGTGGGACTCGAACCCCCAACCTTTGGATCAGCGATCCAGTGCCCTATACCACTAGACCACCACTGCCCCATATAGATTTAAAAAATCCCTCTTCTATTCCACTTTTGTTTGCTGACGGGTTATGATGAGAGAAAATGTTTACCAGCTGGTCATTAGGTGGAGACATTTCATTATAACTGTGGCAAGGTATAAAAACTTGCAGTCTTAAACCAGACATACATCAGAAGTGATGAATGACAAGTGAATTCGCTTATTTTACACAATTTGTGGAAGCAAACGGGGAAATTTTTCTGATGAACTCAGGGTTTGGCAGCATCTGTAAATTAACGGTATCTTCAAGCTCTAAATGGCAATTGCTCAACTCACTTGCCTGCAAGTTCAGCTCAGTTGAACTTTTTTGCTCATTTCACTGCCAAGCACTGACTTTGCGTGGTCTCTTTTCACTCGTGTCATTCTGCGTCACAATGGCTTCAGGCAGACTTTTCAGGTCAGTCAATATACCTGTCAACGTAGTTCATTCTGGCCTGGCAGAGGTACCTTGAACTCAGGTGTGTCCCTTTCATTTTTTTTTGTTTTTTTGTTTTTGTTTTGTTCGTTTGTCACAAGAAAGAATTTTGTTCGTTTGTCTGTGAACAGAATCTCGACCACAGCCACACACAGATTTTCACCAAACTTGGTGGTAACACTACCCTACCCGGGTCCTAGACATAATTGGATTTGGGATGTCAAGGTTAAAGGTGAACGACAGAGCAAGATTTCAAATTTTGGCGATAGAAGGCTAACAAATAACTCTGAAGCATTTATAAAATCTTATTGTTATGTCACGATTGAACCATCGGCTCAGATACTTGCACGGATTCTTGTGGTACCGATTCATTTTGTCTGCATCCATTGATTTGCGTTAAATGTGGCCAAACACCGAGGAGGAGAATGCAGCGTATGGACAAAACGTTATATCCGTATTCACGTATTGAACGTTTAGCCTGTCTATCATTTTAATGCAAGTGTTCTATATAAAGTATAACTACACAATAAAAAAGGAGCTTGCGATCAAAGGAAAGGCTTTGTTTCTATTATTCTGGGATTCTGTTCTTTCTTCAGCACAAGGAGATGTTTGTAGAAACTTGTTGAGGTTGTAATCCTCCTGTTTTAAGACTTGACCCTCTTTAATAGTCCATACAAAGTCAAAAGGTGGAGGACAAGAACTACCGCGCAGTATAAAAGCCCGACTTTTTCTGTCTGAGAGGACTTCACTCTTCTTTAGAAAGTCTTTAAGTTCTTAGGTTTCCTCTGCTCAGGGCCATAACAGCTGCCACGCCACTTTATATTCTCAGACATGTCACACCTTCCGAAAGAACACCTGAGAGGTAGCTGGAACGGAGCTACAACATCTCAGAACTCTTCCAGGACCTGATGTGGCATGGCTGCCTACGAATACTCACCTCCTTCCCGCTGTAACGGAAATTCTAACTACCCCCGGCGTGCTCTTGTGACTCCCTGGAAGGGCCTCACCTCTTTATTTATTCGCAAAAGAGGAAAAACTGCCATTGCGTATAGAGCTAGGCATTTTAAGTGGCGGCCACATCAGTCATTCAAACCGCGCTTCTGAAAACACAAGACGTCTCTCGACAGCGTTACCTACAGTGCTGGCGAGTTTAGGTTTAAATCTGTCAACGCTGCCTAAGAAGTCAATTTTTAACTGGGAAATAATCACAGATTAAAATTGCTTACAGATGAAGGTCGTCTTACACTGATCTAGGACCAGATAGTCCTCTAGAGATCTTATAGAACATGTTTCGAATTACACAAACACGTTCAGACCGCGAACGTTTATCACTGGCGGGGACAAAGTCCATTTTTGTGTGTTTGTTTGGGTTGAGTGTCCACATGTGACAATTTGGTGTAGACGATTGTGTAAAAAAAAAATAAAAAAAGTATAAAATCCAACTAAATACTGGGAAAATGGGGCAAAAATAAATTAAAATACAGTATTGTGTGGAAAATTATTATTATACATACATTGAAAAAATATTAAACAGTTATCCATTACTTTATAAATTTGGATTTTAAGCAAAAAAGTAAATACAATATACACTCATTTTCCAAACCGCTTACTGCTACGAGGATTCCAGGACACTGACTGAAGGCAGGGCACACCCTGAATAGCACCCCAGACTATTGCAGGGCCAACACACACATCTAAAAGCAATCTGAAACAGCCAATTAGTATAGAAATTGCCGAATGAAACTCTTTAGTCTGTTGGGTTTTTTACACCCGAGCCTATTGGCTCATCAGGCCAGAGCTTATTCCCGGTTTGCACAGCGTGAAGCGACCAGGAGTTCAACTCCGCCTGGATGGGACGCTAGTCCATCACAGGTTACCTTCCCAGTATATTTTTACTGGTACCCATTTATATACTGCTGGGTGAACAGAGGCACACTTGTGGTTGAGACCTTGCCCAGGGGTCTGAGCACAGTGGGGGGGGGTCTAACTGGGATTCGAACACACAACCTCCCGATCATAAGCACAGCATCCTAACCACTATGCCACCGGCCCCGCCTACTAAATATAAATATAGCTTAAATTGCATGCCTTTGGACTGTAGGAGGAAACCCATACAAGCACGACGAGAACATACAAACTCCACACAGAAACTCCTGAACCCGGGACTCAAACCCAGAACCTTCATGCTGTTCAGCGTGTACCCCGCCTTCACTGATAGATATACTCTAGCCCCTCAAACCTTAGTAGTAATAAATGGTTTGGATAGATGGACGTATGGAATGATATCCTGCTGATATATGAATCCACAGCAGAATATCAATCTGCATTTATCCCAACAGGTGAGTGCGGTACAAAAGTCTAAACCATATTAAAGCATAAAAGCTTAAAATCCAACATCTGGCAATTAGCTCCATATGCACAGGTTAGCGTTAGCATTAGCTTTACCCAGTGCTGAGAGATGCTGTGCAATATCCTTTGCCTCACTAAACACGTTTCTATGGCTGATTTCTACGAGGTAAGAGAGTGCAGAAAGCTGCAGTGCCCCCGTGGTTGCCATGGCCACTGCCGCTTGTGGGGTCTGTCACAGGATCTACACAAGACAAGGCTTCAAAAAGTGCCTCAATCCCAGCTGAGTGCTTTCTTAAGTGGTCTTGACAGATGCTAATCCCTTTACCGATGTTTGTTTTTGGGTTTTTTTTTCCCCCCCGAGTCCTGGATATGTGCAGGGTGTTAAGAGTCATGCTGGCATGGTGACAGCAGGTGCTAAAGTGACACAGGCAGCTGCCATGTGCACCTCTGCGTCAGTGTGAGTGAATGTGAAGTATGTGGTTTAAACCTAAAGCAGATCGGCCTGGGAACGGACTGACTTCTACTCATGGTTTTAGATGTATGATTATAGGTCATGTCTCCCTCACTGGGACTGACACAGAGGGCACGCCTCCTCCAAAGGACACACCTTAACTGCTATGGACGCAGAGGACAATCCTCAATTACTGGCACTGAAGAGAAAATGCACCTCCTTTAATGGGAACGATTTAAAAAAAAAGGACACACCTCCTTTACTGGGACTGTTAAAGGTAGAACTCGCCTCCTTCACTGGGACTGTTAAAGGTAGGACACGCCTCCTTCACTGGGATTGCAGATGAATGCAAGTCCCTCTGGATAAGGGTGAATGCAAAATGCTGTAAATGACTGATAAAGAAAGGGCAAGCTTCCTTCACTGGGACTGATTAAAAATGGACATGCCTTCTTTAGCTGGACAGATAAAGACAGGAAACACCTGTTTTACTGGGATGAATAAATAAAAGACAACTTTACTGAGACTAAAAAATAAAATAAAAAGGACACGCCTCCTGTATTGCGACTGATAAAGAAAGGACACCCCTCCTTTACTGGGACTGATAAAGAGAGGTCATGCCTTTCTTACTGGGACTGATAAAATGAGAACACACCTCTTTTACTTGAGACGGATAAAGCAATCACATGCCTCCTTTATTGGGACTAATAAAGACAGGACACCCCGATCACCGAGACTGAAATGCAGAACACGCCTACTTTAATAGGACTAATAAAATGAGAACACACCTCTTTTACTTGAGACGGATAAAGCAATCACATGCCTGCTTTATTGGGACTAATAAAGACAGGACCCCCCCCCCCATCACTAAGACTGAAAGACAGAACACGCCTCCTTTACTGGGACTGATAAAGAAAGGATGCGCTTCTTTTACTTATACGGACAAAGACAGGACACACCTCATTTACTGAGAAAGAAAGGTCACGCCTCCTTTACTGGAACTAATAAAGACAGGATGCGCCTGCGTTACTGGGACTGATAAAGACAGGACAAACCCCATCACTGGAACTGAAAACGAAAGGACATGCCTCCTCTATTGGGACTGATAAAGACAGGACACACCCCATCACTGGAACCAATGAAGACGGGACACACCTCCTTTACTGGGATTGAAAGATGTAACGGAGTTAAATGTTCGATAACGTCATGCAGAGCGTTTTATCCTTCACGACGCTCTCCCTTTGATGAACTCTGCTTTAATACCATATTTATTAAAGTCGACTTAATGGACTATATGTCCAGACAGACTGCAGTACTGACGTGTGGGTCTGACCATGTGTGTGTTTTTACTGTAAAATGTATTGTGCTCATTGTGAGAGGGGGATTTCCCCTCTGTGACAAGTCAATGGTAAATGTCCAGTGTGGCAAATGAGAGCAAGAGAGAGAGAGAGAGAGAGAGAGAGAGAGAGAGAGAGAGACTGGTTCTGTTTCTGATCTAATATGTCAGACTGAGCAGCCTGTGAAACAGACAGCCTTTCCACTCACTTATTTTTAGAGGGATAATCGTAAAATGAAAAAGAGGCCAGATTTAAATCTCGTTTAGGAAGCTTTCCATGAGTCCCTGCCAACCTACAGTATACGCTGTCCAAAGGAAACAACAGCATAAACGCCGGTCTTTTCACTTTTTCTCCGTGAAGCTTTCGGATTGAGCAAAATAATCGTAAAAAAAAAAAAAAAAAAAAAAAAAAAAAACAGCATGACATTTGCGCTGAAATAAAGAGGCTCGCTGAGGGATGAGAATAATGTCTTCCAGAGCGTGAACGCCGTCGTCTGGCTCCAGCATTATTCTCACACGCTCGTATGGACGATGCTGTTTCTCCGAATGTTCTTTTTAAAGGTATTTTCTGAAAAATCTTGGAAGTGTGACATTACAGCCAAGACCCCTGTAAAAATACAAACCTCGAAGCAATATTAAATATAAACAATATACAATCAAGGGTCGTAATAAATCTTTAAACACATACATAGCACTTACATCTAAAATATGGATGGAATTACTGTATTCCTTTATTCATTCATTCATTCTCTAAACTGCTTAATCCTAATTAGGGCTTCAGGGAGGCTGACGCCCATCTTAGCCCACTCTGTAGGAGGGAGGGGTACACTCTGGACAGCTCACCAGGCCATCGCAGGGCCAACGCTCAGGCTTAGGGGTGATTTTAAACAGCTGACCCGCCTACTGTGCATATTTTTGAACTGTTGGAGTAATTCAGAGTACACGGAGGAAACCCATGCACAGGCGGACATGCTATCTGTTACTCCACCGTGCCGCCTGGAAGGAATTACATATAGCAGTTATAGGATAATAATTAACGACGAAGAAATATGATGACGAATTTCTGCAAAACACCTTTATTCCTCCCACACCAGGGGACTTTTGTTAAATGTATTACATATGAAAGAACACCATATACAGTGATCCCTCGCTACTTCGTGCTTCAGTTTCTGCAGATTGAGTGCATTGCGGGTTTTTCAACAAAATTCATCAAAAAATTTAAAAGAATAAGGAAATTAAGGAAAAATAGGGGAAAACAAGTTTTATTATGCAAAAAAAACCCAAAACAAACAAAAACAAAAAAAAAAACAACCCAACAAAACTACTTACATTTTTATGTGAGGTGCACATCTGTGTGTGTTTATATTTTATTTACATTATCTGCATCATTTTTGAATGTTTAATTGTTATTATACGCATTTGTATCGTTGAATATGTATTTATTGATATTATATACACATATACATGTACGTATATGTCAGTCAGGGGGTTGATCGTACTTCGCGGAAATTGATGGTCATGGGGTGAGGGGGAGGGGTCTCAGTCCTTATTAGCTGCGGAAAGTGAGGGATCCCTGAACTTATTTGTATGTCCAGCAACCGCAAAACAAGTCTAACACTATTAGCAATCTCATTGTTACAACTAAAACGTGTACTTCACCAGCCATTTGTTTTTTTCTCTCTTTAAATTAGAAGACTTAAAAAAAAAAAAAAAAAAAAAAAAAAAAAAAAAAACAAAAAATTCGCTGATCCAAAGGTTGGGGGTTCGAGTCCCACTCTCCACAAGGTTGTCACTGTTCCCCCCAGTGCAGCTAACTGGGTTATCAAAGGCTGGCCATGTCTCTCACCGTCTATGGTGTGAGGTTCATGTAAAAGAACCATTGCTGACTTTCGACAAGAGTAGGCTGAAAAGCCGTCAGTGTGTTTCCGCCCTGCGATGGCCTGGCGAGCTGTCCAGGGTGTACTCTGCCCTCGCCCTGAGTTGGCTGGGATGGGCACCAGCCTCCCCGCGACCCTAATTAGGATGAAGCGGTTACAGAAAATGAATGAATGAATGAATAAAAAAATAATAATAATATAATTTAAAAAAAAATTCTATATCTTTGTCTATATCTACCTCATTTAAATAAACACGTCCCCGTAGAAAAAAGTATGCACATTCTGTCATTCAATCAAGTGGCACAACTATAATAAAGACAGGTTAAGGTCACTGCACGACAAAAGGTCAAGGTCATTGTGGCAAATTCAAAGGTCAAACAGAGGAACTAAATGTCTACAACACCATAGGAAACCTTCATGCACAATTTCAGAATTAATTCACCCAGCAGTTCCTCAGAAATAGTCTGGAAAAAAAAAAAAAAAACCACCCCAAGGTCATTGTGACAAGGTCAAAGGTCAAACAAAGAACCTGACAAGCCTCAGGAAATATGCAGGCGGAATTTGAAAATGATCCGTAATAAGTGCGTTAATATCTGATAAACCTTGCAGAAAAGTCAGAACCTGTTCTGACCAATCAGAGTCCAGAATAATTCAGGCCATTTCTTATTGAGCTATGTTAGTGCAACTAGGTGGCGTTTACCGGGTATAATAAATATTTAAAATAAAACGCGTCTCAAAATGAACCTGGACACAATATTTACCATAATATTTAAAAAAAAAAAAAACATCATTGCGTTCTATCTACAAACATCTCCAGTGGGTGGAAAGGTACAGAAAACAAACACAGGAACATCATCAGGTGAATAAAGTACACAACTGTGCAAGTGTGTGAGTAATGTGTACCTGTGGGTGAGCTGTAGGACACAGCCACGTCTCCCGTCAGGTCAGCTGGTGTGTAGCGGCCGTTCAGAAAAGCTGAGAATGCCACGACTACCTGAGAGCCGCTCCCTGCAGGGATGAGTATTAGTTCAAAGGTCAGATAATGAAAACTGTAGAGAAGAGTGTGACCAAGGTAAAATACAGTGGTACCTTCACTTATGAAATTAATACGTTCTGAGGGCGAGAACGTAAGTCAAAATGTTTGCGAGATAAAACCAAAATTCCCATCGGAAATAATAGAAAATCAATTACAGACACTCCCCGACTTACGTTTTTAATTGGTTCCGGACGGCCGAACGCAAGTTGAAAGTGAACGCAAGTTGTTACAGGGATGTATAACATATGATATGTGACGTATGACGCTCATACTGTACTAAACATCCATAAATACCATTACCGTATCTCATAAAACACCCCTAAATCAATTATTATAAACATAACATTGTAAAATAATATCAAATATATCAAATAATATCAACATTAATTTCAAATAAATTATTTCAAGCAAAATAATTTCAAAATGATACATTTTAATCAAATTCACTCATCAAATACAGTATCAAATATAACCTTTAACATTCTCCATGATGCGATTTTTCTGCTTGTAAATGGTTCCGATGGTCGACGGATGGTCACATGACATGAAGCTGAGCTGAATCACATGACATGAAGCTTAAAACAGCCAATCAACGCTTACAATATGTGAGGCACTCAATACCGAAAGTAGTGCACTTGCTGAAAGTAGTTTACTTGCTTGAAACAAAGCCGGTCTTTCAAGTACGCAAGGGCGCCGTTGAACTCGTTTAGTACTCAGCCTGCACTGATGTGAATCACTGATGTGAATCAGCAGAGCAGAGAGTTCTCTTTCTTGGGTTTTCATTCATTTTACAACTCTCTTTGCTTAACTGAGTATGCATGGTAGACTGTGCCGATCTGAGCAGATAGATAATTCATCTGTGTGTGTGTGTATGTATGTGTGTGTGTGTATATATATATATATATATATATATATATATATATATATATATATATATACACACACACACACATAACGTATATATAACTGAACTGGGAAGGAGGGGCACGTTCAGGCTCGTTTGTAAACAATGGACTCAGCGTAGGTACGTCTAAACTCAAAATTTGACTTTTTTTTTTTTTGAGAAAAAAAAAAAAAAAAAAAATGTAAAAGGGAAAAAACGTAAAACGGATGAACGTCAGTCGGGGAGCGTCTGTAATCCATTCCAACCCCCTCCCAAACTCGTATAACCTGACACAAACACGTATATTTCACCTAATATATTAAAGATAAACATGTAAAACAATAAATATTTCATAACAATAATAACAATAATAAAAAAATGTATATTAACATTAAAAATAATTAATAATAAATAATAATAAAACAAGAATAAACAATAAGTCAACTAACCCTTCCGATCATCAACTGCGGCAAAGATGTCACGTGGGCAGGCATGAGGTGGTGCATAACAGAAGGGAGGAGGAGAATTTTGTGCGTGTGCACACTAAGAACACCAGCGAGGAAAGGCTCGTGGTGAGCACCCACAAGAACAGTGCTTCTCAAATAGTGGGGCACACCCCCATTAGAGGGCACGGTGTGATGCCAGGGGGGGCGTGTATGGCCCTGGGGAACATGCTGTTTTGCCATACTGCACTAGAATTAAGTGTGATCGCACATCCTCCACAATAGGTGGCAGTGGCAAACCTCACTGTGTTCCCTATGGTGTAGGGAAAAAGCACCGAGCAAACAATGTGAAGTGCAGTAAACTCTATAGTCGTGCGTAGGGTGCTGGGGGTCCGGAAAATGTTTTTTTTTTTTTTTCTTCCTATAGGAGTAGTCACAAAAAATAATTGAGAACCACTGCACAAGGCATTCTTGGAGCACGAAGGAAACCACACAGAAGAATACGAGGCTAATCGGCCCGGAAAAACCATTTCACCAGCAGAGCTCGGAAATCAAAATTTTGCTGGTTGGATGAGGCAGATTTTTGGTGGGATCGAAGCTCGTATCATGGAAAATTTGTTATAAAAGACACTTGTAAGTCAAGCTACCACTGCATATTACTATCTTTGCCCGACACATACACAGGCAATGAAAACTACAACCAACAACATGTGACATGAGTTACTGCATCATAAAATATTACAGCCAATCAGGTCCTAACATGCAAATTCAACAGAATCTGTGTGTTTCCTATGTGCATACTAAACATCAGCATGAATGGCCTTGTGTTTGCTTAGCAGGTGGTGTTCAGGGTATACCCTGCCCTCACCCAGAGTCGGCCGAGATGGCTACCAGCCTCCCCACGACTCTATATAGCTGCTTAGAAAATGAATGAGGATGAAAACGAGTAATATTTGCATGATGAGAAAGTGTATGCGCTCATATTCCTCTTTATCCATCTGCCATGTTTATTTTATTTTGTGGAACCACAGATTTACATGATTTCTTAATTAATAAAAAACTAAATAATAAAAAAAAATTGAATGTAAACAAATTATTTGTGAATACAAACAAGGCCAACATCATGTTAACGTTAATATGAATTTCTTGGATGATTTTATTTCCGTGGCAGCACAGTGGTGTTGTGGAAATGTAATTTTTTTTTCATGTACGAGAAAGTGAATCTCTGTTTTTTACATTCTCGCTCTCTCTCACACACACACACACACACACACACACACACACACACAAGCGGTTCTCTCAAGGGCCAGTTCAGCAATTCAGCTTCCGAGTTAACGAGCCGTGTATTAGGGGCCAGTGCAGGTGAGCGAGATACAGCTATTTCCCAGAATTCCTGAGAAGTGCTGCGAGATTAAGCACTCTACCATCCAGCTCTCTTTTCCTTTCTTTCTCTTTAGTCACATCAATTCATCCTTCCTCCTGAACTGGTGCAACAATAACAAATACCCTACCGCAACTAATTTAGCAAGTATAAGTCGGTGGAAGCTCCGCCCACTTGGCTCAATCCCGTCATATTGCTGAGAAGCCTCTTTCATAACAGATGTGTCTTTTTAACTGTCATTATAATGTAATAGACAATTTCCTTTTAAAACGTTTCAACTCGGACTGGAAACTCATCAAAAACCCTTTTAGAATTATTCTTACTCCTGGTGGGGTTTTTTAATTGTTGTGAACAAAAGAAAATCTGTTTCTCAAGCATTTATTAATTATTTAGCATTTTTTAAATCATTCATTCATTATCTAGCTAGCTTGCTCTTAAAATGGCTTCAGGATTAAAATATGACTTGGATTCCAGTACAGGAAATAAAAGTGCAATAACTCTCCATGATACGAAGGATGGAGGGACAGTGAAAGAACAATTATTGTAGCAGTAAACTCCTCCCATCAAAATATTTCAGCCGATTTGTGCTCAAGAGTTCATCAAACACAGATGTCGGCATCTTTTTCCCTGAATAAAGTCAGATATTCTCTCTCTCTCTCTCTCTCTACATTTTAAGCATCTCCATCTCCACCAGTTTGTCATCCTGACATCTCACTGTTTTTCTCTCCACCACCACCCTCTTTCAATCTGTCTGCAAGGGCAAGCTTTTAACCTCTCCATACCAGAACCATAGACAAACACACGATCCCTCCAGCTCCAACAACACTCGCACGTCGCTCCCACACCATTATCAGGCGACTCGAAAAGGGGGGAAAAAAAACGTCAACTGGAGAAAGGAGGCAGAAATACCCATGGATCTCGGCATGCCCTCAGGGGTTCTGAGTAAACTACAGGGTATTTTGTGCGACCTCGCTTGATCCTAGTGACCTAGCCGGCCCTCCCTTGGGTCTGCTCTCGAGAGGGGTCATGTCCAAGCTGATACACACTTCACGCTGAGCACAAAGGGAGCACTTAAGAGAGGCGTTCCCGAGTGGATGTCTTCATAGAGGTGAATTTGACATTTCAAGTTTTTGCATTTAGGTGTGTGTGTGTGTGTGTGTGTGTGTGCGCGCATGGTAGCTTTTGGCTGAAGGGAAACTGTGACCTCCGACCTACTGGGTGTTGTAAAAGCAGTGGCTACTTGCCCCCTGAGCACTTAGGATCATTTTAGATTGGTGTCTCATGATGTAGTAAATGCTGAGACAATGGGGGGTGGGGGTCAAAAGTGCAAGTAACTTAATAAGGCATTAAAATAGCCAACTTTTTCACTGACGAGTTAAAAAAAGTGATTCAATCGGCACTCAGACTGAGTACAGGGTATTCATTACCAATATTAATATTAATACAGACAGCCTGAGAGACATCAGGGAGCCTGGAAAATGTCCTCTGAAGTGGCGCAGAAGCAATTTGCAACATTAACTAACCGAGAAGTGCAGGAAATCGAGCCTGAGTGGATACACACAACCATCCGAGGCTGGGATCCCCTGAAATGTGATTGGCCGAGCCGAGGAGGGGAGGCGGGGGTTGCGTATAATTGCGTCTCTGCCACTCAACGTGATCATCAGGCAATTATGGGCATTTGTGAGCTTACGCATACAATGAGGTGGATAGTGGTGTCCTCTGAAGTGTGTTATACCCCATTTCACTGGAGAACGGTAGACTTACGGAAGCAAAATGTTGTCATCCGCAAACGTTCCACAATTCCCTCATCTTCCATGTCATTCCCTAGTTATTCCTCAAGTCTTCCTTCCCTTCTCTATGCTTCCGGCAGGCCAAAATATTTTGTGAACGTGCTTTTAAACATGTTCAAAAGCACGCTCGCAGAAAAAAATTCCGTGAGTGTTCCATGGGGTCACTTTGGCGTACTTTGGCGTACCTGTTCCGCACATGCTGTGAACATTCCAACAGTGTAAGAATTTCCACTTTCCCGTAGGGTTTTCACCCATTTTCCTTGTAAAAACGCTGAAGCTCTTCTGTAGACTGTGTTCCGCGCCTTTCCGCTACACGATCCTTGCATGCTGTAGTCCAGTGAAATGGAGGCATTACAAACAAGATGGCAGACCATATAATTGACCAGCAGGTTTTGACTGATTGACTGCATCACTGCATCTCTGGTTCCTCATCGATATCGACAATATGCCTACTGATGTTGTCACGGCTCGAACAGAGAGATTCAGGCCATTTATAACCCGTTTACTTGAACTATGAAAACAAATCTGGTCTGTACACATTTCTGTGTCTGTCAAGTTTAATTAAAATTTCAACAATCCCTGGATTCAGGGGTAAAAGCTCCCCTGAGCTCCTTGTTAGTCCTGGACAAGATGTTCTGGCATGGGGGACAAAGTTTAGTTTGAGTTTCGATATTAAGCAGTTTGAAGGTTTGATGGCTGCATGTTACAGTTCAGGCTCCTGGGTTCATAAGCAACTTTCAAACATTCTAACCTTTCAATGCAAACTGATGAAAACTGGAAAAAAAAATTCAATATGACAACAGAGCCTGAACTTTGGTATGATGAGCCCTGCCAATCCAGGGAGGGCTGGCATAAAGTTTCTAAACAGCCTTTCATTCAATTTTCATAGTTACCAAAAAAATTTTTTAAATAAAACATCCCGCCACCACAACCAGCACCACCCTCTTTTTACTTGGTCTTAGCTGCAGTGCAAGTCTAATGGCGCACCAACCTCACATTAATAATTAAATATTGGTTAACTGACTAGTTGCATAACTCATTCCTTTAAAGGTTAATCAATGCACTCATTTGAGGAAGAAAAAAAAATATTTGGTGGTCATCGAGCAGAAATGACGCCACGTGACCGTTATACACAGAAACACTGAGTTGGTGTTGTAGGAACTGATATGTGTCGACGGTTACACCCTTATTACAGCTGAAAGTGAGAAAGCATGAATAAAAGACCACGAGAGAGTGGAAACAAAGAAGCCTGTGTGTGTGGGGTGTGTGTGTGTGTGTGGGTGTGTGTGTGTGTGTGTGTGTGTATCAAAAGGCAATCTTAGCATCTATGAGTCACATAACTTGTAATAACAATAATACAAAAAAGATGAAATCTTCTTCAGGCATTTTCACAATTGGACTGAATTCTCCACATACCCACGTCGTCGTCATCATCATCATCATCATCAGGCTTGTTTTTCCCCCAACAAATTCCTTCCAATCCCTCAGATCACTTGTACAAGTTTATTAGCCACTCATACAATTTTTTTTTTACGAGACCTGGATCTCTTCAGATCCATCATGGAGACTGTGATGGCCATGTCCACAGCTACACAAAAGACAAGAGGGGCCCAAGGGCGGAGCTTGGTTTTATGCTTAAGTCCCTCTCATGGATCCAACCAAGGGTTCCTACATTATGGGGGGGGGGGGTAATCTCCATAATACCGATGATGCTTTTCGTGTAAAGGACAGAGTTACTGTTGTTTCATGAGTTTTTCGAGTGTGCTCATTGCAACTTTATTTTTTGGCTCAGGCTTTTAACCTTGCATAAACATTTGTAAGATTATAACTCTGCTAAGAAGACATGGTCAACATGAAGTAAGTACCTTAAACGTATGCCTTTATAATTTTTAAAGGGTTTAGGGGTTTGTATTGGGGGCCTTGGAACGAATCACACATTTTACATGTAAAATGTGGTTCTACTTACAAAAATTCCAGGTTATGAGACTGCCTCTGGAACGGATTAATTTCGTAAGGTGAGGTACCACTGTGTGTGTGTGTGTATATATAAAATTAAAATAATAAAAATAAAAGGACAGGACAAAGACTTTCTATAGAAAGTCTTTGTCCTATCCTTTTATTTTTATTATATATATATATATATATATATATATATATATATATATATATATATGTATGTATGTATAAATAATGTTGTGCCAGTGTCTCATTTGAAGAGGCTGTTAGTTGAGCTGGTGCTTAATTTTATTTGTTTTATTTTCAGTAAAGTTATACTTTGTTCTTTTTTAAGGGCTCAAGTTTTGTTATTTTTTTGAGGCAATAAATCAATTCTTTTTCAAAGCTTTAAACCTGTGTTTTTTGGTTCTAGTCTGGTCCACGACCGAGAGAGAGAGAGAGTGAGAGAGAGAGAAAGGACCCCCCCCCAAAAAAGGGTAAAAAAATGTCCAATATTCTTGTCATGATGCAAATATTTTCCTGTACACACCCAGTCCAGAGAAAAGAATTCGAGCACAACGGGGCCAAAAAGCTCACCTCAACCAACCTTAGAAAGACATGAGTAAATCCAACAAAACCCTTCTTTGGATGTTGACGTACTCATCACATGCACCAACCAAAAGGTTTTTCTCCATCCGCTTTTGACAAGTGATGAAGAAATCAATACAGAAAAGAATCGCTCGAAAGTCAAGAACACGAGACAAAGGAGTTAAGCTTCTCGCTGTCTTTTAAACTGGCGGAACTGAAATCTAATCGAGCTGGCGTTGTTTGCCAGGATTCAGAGCACAACGGAGCCAGATACACCTGCCTAAATGTTTAAGATAAAGATCAAGAGGCATGAAAGGCGGCTTGTTCAGATTATCGCCTGAAGGACTTACTCAGTATGTGTGTGTGTGTGTGTGTGTGTGTGTGTGTTGAGTTTCTCACACAGGAATATGAAGCAATAAAGAATGACAGCCAAAAGAAGACACGAAACTGGCAGCTATCTTTCTAACAACTGAGAGAGTGAAAGTGTGGGTGTGTATTTGACACTTCCTTAACTGCTGCCAGCATTTAATGGCTCAGCCGGGTACGCTGGCCTGGTGGACGACAATTTCATCCTTTCGAGAAATCCGAGATGATGTTGCTTGTGTGAAAAAGTGGAGGGTGTTAAACACTGGTCAGGTTCAGCACTAGTTAGCCCAGTGCTTCTCAAATAGTGAAGTGCGCCCCCCCCCCCCTTGGGGGGCACTGTGTGATTCCAGGGGGGCACGTATGACCCGAGGGAACATGCTTTTCTGGAATAGTGTATGAGAATTAAGTGTAATTGCACCTCCACTCCACTAGTTGGGAGTGGCGCTCTCATTGTCGCGCTATGGTGTCGCGGTTTTTCACATGAGCAAACGATATGAAGTGCAGTAAACAACCCCTCAAGAAACAACACGGAAAAATTTCTAACAGGAATGAAGAGAAAGGTGGAGAGAGAGAGACGGAGATACGAACACACAAGTAAGTTGAATGAGTTTAAATAAGGATTTTTTTTATTTCAGGCACATTGGTGCACTTTAAATCTTTTCTGTTACAGATTAGAAAATGTTAATGGAGTTTTTCCTGATTGTAAGTTGAATTATATTTCGGTCTTTTTTTAATGTTAATAAAGATACAATGTTATTCAGAGATGTACTAATAATTGTCTAGTGTATAAAATTATACAGTATTTATAGTCGCTTGTGGGGTGATGGTGGTTGGTGGGACGTGAATTTTTTTTTTCTTTCCAGAGGGGGCGCCACAGAAAATAATTGAGAAGCACCGAGTTAGCCGATAACTGTACGTACTTCTACAAGGTTATTTTTTCATACATGTTTATGACTTAACCTTTCTGCAGTTATGTTCTGTATTTTATTGTTAAAAACTCAGAAAATTGTCAAAAATAGATATTTTGGGGGGATATGATTGCTGTGCAGCACAAAAAAACCAATGCCATGAAAAATGGGCTTTTTCTATTGGTTTGCAATAAATGTACGTGGAAAAAGACACTTATTTCCCACGAACAAAAATCATGTTCCACAGTGTAATAGAAGAACTTCACCTGACATCATGTTTTTTTTTTACAGCCTATCAAAGGCTGACAATGAATAAGACGCAGAAAGAGATCCGAGTTTTGTTTTTATACCAGAACACGGCCTTCTCACATGTCCATAAATGGTTGTTAAGGACAAGTAGATTTATTACTAATTTTTAAGGCACTCGATAACCGTAATAATTTTTGGAGATAAATATTAATATAATAACATTAATATAATAATAGTTGATAATATGAAGCCCAATCTCATTTCGAGTTGATTCTTAAATTGGATGAATGGCTACATGCTTATAGCGACATGCTAACAGGCCACGTTAATACAGAGCTTTCAATTCGGTCATTCTCCTTTAAACACTCGTGTCCCTCTGACACCATCACTTATGATCCAAAGGCCAAAGAAAAATCAGCTTTTGACCTGCCCTCTTGATCAAAGCGTTCAAGGCAGACTTCCTGTCGCTCAGTATGCATGCGTGCGTGTTTGTGTGTGCGCGCATGCGTGTGGGTTGGGGGGAGGTTTTCCATGCTGGGTCCTGACTAAAGGCTTTACTTGTGCACACAAAGGGAGGATGTAACCTGCTAATCTGTCTCCTAACTGCGAACCTTTGATCTGTCTGATGTGTTGCGCTGCTGATAATAAGCATCCGCAAGCCTCTCTGGACACTCGCACTTAAATAAATAAATAAATTAAAAAAAAAAAACCCACAGAGGGGCAAAAGAGCGAGAGATGACATTTGTGCAGGTTTTCCCTAATTAGCCTCCTGCTCAATCTACGCCATGTGCACCCTCAACACAACCATCTTTTGTTCCGATCAGAACAAAGATTTGACTGACAATTGTAAATTTTCCTTAAACATCAGATAGGTTGACTCCGATACAGTCATGTGACAAGACATTGCCACTGGTTATAACAGCACACTCCCATAACGAAGGCCACATGAACAGCTTCACACACCAAAGGCCACAGGCTGATGCAATAGCACCCTCTAATTACTTCCTGAGATCCTGAGATCTTTCCATCCAAATCTGCTCAGGAGATGTTTCTGAACCACTCAGCCCACCTTTTCTGGAGAGTTCTTCAGCAGGCTCCACCTGGCTTTTAATAATTGCCAGGACACGGGAAAGGAAAAAAAAAAACAAAACAAAAAAAAAAAAAACGCTTGTCTTTCACCTTCTCTATGTGGCTGCAACAACCAATTACAGCACATATACTCGACATTCACCCCTTCCACGGGATTACCAGTATGGCGCCGGCACAGTGCCTTCTCATTGGCTTTCGGTTAGAGATGTGTATTGCAGAAGCTCTATACAGGCCGCTGAAATGTGAAAAGAATCTGGAATGCAATGGAATGGCGAGACTGACAAACGTACCCAAAGAGTTTAAGACAAACTGGTCCTGAGTGACAGCCAGAGGTGGCTGCACACACACGTTCATCTTCGCACTCTGGACAGCAAAGCGGCTGCTTACTTGAATCTACAAAAGAAAAAAAAAAAAAGCACAGCGCAAAAATTCAATTATATTGTAGACCAACCATCCATAACATTAACACCACTAGCCTTGTAACGCCGCTTGGCCAACTGACTCACTGCAGTGTTGATATGCAATACGACAGCACTTCACTAATAATATTTTTTAAATATACCAACATTTTATCCATTTAATACTACAATTAATGTTGCGGCTGAGGAGAGGGGACGTCTGGACCTCGTTGCGTAAGCTGCTGCCCCCGCGACCCGACCACAGATTAAGCGGAACATGACGACGATAAGGCTGATTAACATTGTGGACCATCCGCAGGTTTTAGTCATTTGCATTTAACAAATATTCCAGTTATTCTCGACCAAGTTCAGCTGCCTGACTGCTCGAGTCAAAGCAGTACCATTGACTAAGCATCAAAAATACAATATTGGAACATGTGCTTTAAAGTCAGTCAATAGAACATTAATCTCAACTAGTTCATTTCACGGTCTCATTCGGACCAAGCGAATGAAAGAAGAGAGAGAAACAGGAAGGACTGTGTGGATGTTTTTATACCTTGACTGTAACAGAAGGGACCGTCATGCCATTGATGTCTGGAATCAGGGCTTGCTGTGGAGGAAAAAATATCAGTGTGAGAAAATGAACATCACACCCTGGAATAAACTGATACTCCAGATTACTCTGGGTTTACACAGAGGCCACGATTTCTAAGCGCACTTGGAGAGTGATTGGGGTATAAAAACGAGGTACGCTGCAACCAGGAGATAAATCTCGAAGGAATCATGCTTCTTAGTTCATATCAGTCTGTTATACCCCCATTTCACTGCAGCACGGCATGCAATGATCCTGGTGAAAAGGCGCGGAACGCAGTCTACAGAAGAGCTTCGGTATTTTTACACAGAAAATGGGTGAAAACCTACAGAAAAGTGGAAATTCTTACACTCTGTGAACGCTCATAGCATGTGCGGAACAGGTACGTCAAAGTGACCCCACGAAACACCCACAGAATTTTTTTCCGTGAACGTTCTTTTGAACATGTTCACAAGCACATTCTTGGAATATTTCGGCCTGCCGAAAGCATACGGAAGTGGAGGAAGATTTGAGGAATAACGACGGAATGACATGGAAGATGAGGGAATAAATGCGGAACGTTTGTGCATGACATTTTTGCTTCCGTAAGTCTGCCGTGCTCCAGTGAAATGCAGGTATTAAGCTCAACTACAATTTCCGCATCCCATCACAAAATGGAAAAGATGTCCTGTGGCACATTTGGTGACCAGCCAGGCTGCTTGAATAAACATCAGTTGTTAAAAACATTTTACAAAATTAACCTGAACTGATGTGTAGATTTTGGTACAGTTGCTCTGACTGATAGCTTCAATCCTTCCTCTTGCCAAGAGAGTAAGAGTCAATAATTGCGCTTTCCTGATTTCTGGCCATTTTCTGACTTATGTGGAATTATAATTATACTGAAAGCTTTTCTGTTACGCCATTACCCGCCTTGAATTTGTGTTTGTTTTCTGATATAAAAGATCTAAAAAAAAAAAGGTCAAAGTCTTGCCTTTGTGTTGCTTGTCGTGTGAATGGTGACGAAGAGAAATTATAAGTTTATCATAAACATATACATGAAGTGACAGGTACCGAGACATCATCCAGGTTGGTGGAGACGACAGGCAACACTGTGAGGTCATCGTCTGCTTCAGCTTTGGGAATGAAGTCTAACAAAAATCAAAAGGAAGTGGTATGAGAGAAGAAAAGAAATTATTGATGATCATTATGTTCTTGATGAGGTACAATTTGACTGAACTCTGCATCAGCCAACCAGAGATGTTTAAGGTGGAGCATCAATGACATACAGACTGAAATCTTTCTCGCTTTTTTACATTGAAACGTCTTTTTCGTTTTGAACTATGCAGGATGAATGAAGGCAGCGCTACTATTCGATATTCAAGACAGAGCACTAAACATGCAAAAGTCATTAGAAGGTACTTAAAAAAAAGTCCCATGAGTCAGCGCATCCTGAGGATCTGCGACCTTCAGCTTTGTCAGATTGTTAGAAATGCCAAAAGAGCCTTGGGGCAACTGGATAGTCCAGGAAAAAAGATTACAGAAAACAAAGCTTACACACTGAAAACATTTCTAACTGCTGCCACAAATGGAGGGGGAAAAAAAAAAAAACACGAGAAACACATTGACAATGTGCAGATTCAGCTCAGTGAGTAAAGCCAGGCTGAAAGTATGCAAGATTCCGTTAAAGAAGAGGTTCAAGAGTCATTTAACAAACAAAAGAACATCTCCCAACACACCAGCTGTTTAGTTCTCACCAGATGTTCATCCTCCAAAAAAAAAAAAAAAAAAAAAAAAAAAGGGGCAGCAGGCACTACTAGGCACACACCCAACGCCAAACCCTGGAGCTCAGATCTACACTGTAAAGACTCTCGCCGCTGCTTTTAACGCAGCAACCGTCCAGTTCAGCCTCATAAAACCGCAAAGAATTTCATTCACCCTCCCTTCCTCAAACGGAACACAAAGGCTCTGTTCTGGAACACAAAAGGCTTCCAGTCTCCTGCACCACGATGGGTTAAATCAGGTCAGGATGATGTCTTGACTCTGCCACCAATGTCGGGCTTGTTATTAGAGTAAACACTGGCGTTTAATGCAAGTTAAGGTTTTGCACTTTGCCTTGGTACGATGATGTATAAAAATCTTACTCCTGGTCCAGACACCACCACCACCACGACAGGGTCAAATCTCTCCAACACACACCGGTGAGAAAATATTTACCCCGTCCTTCACACTTGTCCAGGATGTCTTTTCTCGTACACCAAGTTATTTGCTTTCCCTGAACAGTGCAGCCAAATGGCAGGAGAATCTGACTCCCTGTCTACTAAAATACTGTTTTGGTTTTCTTTTGACAGACGTATAATTGTCCTACCCTGGTTCCTGGTAGCTTCGCGGATGACCTTCTGGAGAGCTTTCATCTCAGAATCCACCTCGTCATAGTTGACCTCCCGGGAGTCCACCTTTGGCGCAGTGAAGAAGGAGGGATCCGTGCCCATGTAGGAACACTGCAGATGACCTTCCGAGCTCAGGGTCACAACTAATCCCTTGAGTTCCCTAAAAAGCACCATGAGGGACATATTTTGGCATCCACGATTGATGTCGATCAAAAGCAAAGCAGCAAGCAGCCATTAAAATATCCTGATTCGTTCAGTACAATATTCAACTATTCAGGGATGCATTGATACTTGAGGTGGTGCCAATCAATCACTGATTTACCATCAGCTAATATATCCTGTAACGATAAAGACTGGTCTTGCCTTTTGAAATGTAGTGCCAATTTTCATAGCGCCTGCTTCATCCATTATTCCCTCCCTCCATTTTCTCATTAATGTAGTCGTATCGAATTCCCACCTCTCAAGTATTACCTTCCACATCATACAACCACCACCACCCAGGGAGGGACGAAAGTATGCACACACGCCCTCAGGACATGTGATGCTAGCCACCCGGCTCTTTTTCAAACTGCTGCGCATGCATATTGTAGGAATGGTCTAACCCATTCGGAAGGAAAGTTCTATCCGCTCCCTCGTACAAATGAACTCACAGAAACCCATGACTTAGCTGGCAATCGCTGTGACGGACCCAATCTCCCTCCTGTGAACGCTCGGCCAATTAGTTCCCACGAACTCCTGGTCACAGATGGCTGTGGCATTAAAATGTGTGTGACTATTAACCCAGAAACGAGAGTACAAGGGGCAGATAGCGCTTTCCCTCCGAGTATGTTAGACCGTCCCCAATTACGCATGGCGTCACAGTTCAAAAACAGGAGGGTGGCTATCATTGCATGTCATGGAAGGGGCGCGTACAACGCTATCGCCCTTCCCTGGTCGGTGGCAGTTGTGTGACTAAATTAGGGAGAAAATGGGGGGGGGGGCATCAAAAACAAAAAGGGGGTCACGTAAATTGTTGATGTGCCTCTCGGGAGCCTTCAGCTATTATCTTTCCTGTTTATCAGTCAAGGTCATGGGAAAGGCTGGCGTGGATCTCAGAAGGCTTTGTGCAAGAAATAGAGTGAGAGCTGTGCGAACACAGACACAATTAACCCTTCCTGCTCACATTTTTATACTGTTGGAGGAAACTGGAGTAGCCAAAAGAAGCCCACTTGAGCCTGGGGAGAACCAGCAAACTCCACATCGAATTGCCCTTGAAAAAATTCAAACCCGAAGGTTCTTGCTGTGAGGTGAGAATGCTAAGCCCAAGTCGTCCAAAGGTGAACAATTTTAGTTATTCTTTCAGTTATTATTCTTGTAAATGATATTTTCTTCAACACAGGCAGAACAAAACAAGATGCTCTGTGCCTGGAGACCTGGACAGTGTGAGCTGCTTTAGAGAAAGACGTGTGAGGTTCTTTGAGGACATATCTGTCGGACGCTTCAGTGGATCAGATCTCAGAGCTGTGAGAGAGGAATGGGGTAGACTTTATAAATAAGCAGTATTTGAATTCACAGGCCTGAGATCAGCAGTATTGCTAAATGGTAGCAGATGTGATTCGTGGGCAGTTAGGGTACAAGAGGCAATAACTCTGGCTGTGAGAAATCCAGCACAGCGGCTGCACCTGTAGAGGGAGGCGCAAATCGGCCGTTCTGTGAATAAAAGTCCACAGCCTGTGCCAGATATCTGAAGTTGTCCAGCATCCCATATTTTCTGCCTCGAACTATCAGCAGTGTCCTTCACCGCAGTTTTAACCTCTGAAGGTCACAGTTGACCTGATGCTCTTAAAGACCATCTCCCAGATGACCCTGCTGATATCTTCAACCATGACTGGAGGTTGTTGGGTTTCTTTTGCCAAATAAATACACTTCCCTGGCGTGACTTGAGGATTTTATGAAACCGACTTTCCACGGTACATGAAATGATAGGCTTCCTGGAGCGACTTGCAGATACAAACACGACAGCGAAGGAATCCGACCGCCATATGTGAAAAACATGGGATGATCCCAAGGCCTCTGAATGCGAGATTTCCACGCTTTTCCGAGCAGAATTTCAACCTGATGACTTACACATTTCATCGCATCGAGAAAAGACAACATTACTTTTAAAAGGAAGTCTAAGACCAGCTGGTCAGTTCTATCAGTAACCATTTCTGCCAGATAGTTAAACTTTTAATAACATGTTTCAATAAACTATATAAAAGGTTTTTGAAGGACAGCAGAGACAATAAACATTAATATAAACAATGGCGATTTATACCAACGATTGTAAAATTTAAAAAGAAGAAAGCGATTCTGTTTTAAACATCAAAAAACTGCTTCTCAAATCACATCTCGGTGCTCCTGGTACAGGCTTTTGGTCCACTGTAAGAGGTTCTAGAAAGAAAGAAAGAAAGAATGAATAAAGGAAGCAAAGGATAAGGGACACAAGGACATGTAAAGGAGGAAGTAAAAAGGAAGCAAACAAGGAAGAAAACTGGCAAGGAAGGGAGGCAAGAAAGTCAGAAGGCACCGTATTTTCTGGACTATACGTCACTCCGGAGTACAAGTCGCACTGGCCCCAAAAAATGCATAATCGGGGACATTTCTTCAGTGGTACAGGATGAGCAGGTACTGGCACCCAAGCCTAGAGTGCCCTCTTGCGGTAATGAATGTAAAAATAACAAACACGTGAAATTATGTTTTGTTATTATTATGACAAACAGAATTATATGTAATAATTTCATATATAAATCACTTTGGACTACAAAAGTTGCAAAAAACTATAACAAAACAAAAGAGAAAGAATAAAAGCAGAAGGAGGGGGGTGAAAAGGAAGAAAGGATGTGAGGAAGAGGGAATGAATGGAAGGAAGGACGGACGGATGAATGAAGGATGGTATAATATAATGATTATAATGCCACGTAAGATCTTTATTCAGACTTTCCCCATGTAAGTGATTGTCCTACCAGCTGACGAGAAGACGTTCCCGCGTGATAAATTTGGGTCTTTGGCTGGTGATCGTCTCCTGATGTTATTAATAATAAAGTTAGAGGGTTGTGTTCCTGCTGGATCGGGCAGACGAGCTGAGCTTTGCTCGGGCTGTAATATGCACCGTGTTCATTTACTGATTAGAGTAGACGGTGCACGAAAGCGTGTACAGAGCCTGATATTTCCCTTTCCATTTCCTGATCTGTTCTTTTTCAAACACTTTATCTTCCAGGATCTTTTAGTTCTCCGAGTCTCTGGTTAATGTCTCAATTAATTTTAAAATGATCCTAAAACTGCCGTCAGTACAGATGATACTTCACGAAACAAAATCCTTCGGTTTAAACAAACTAAAGACAATAAATAACAATAGGTTTTTATTACACTGCAGCCCAATGGGTGTGAGGGGGTTTTTCCATGATACGCGATGTCTATCTGTCTGTCTTTCCATCCGTCTTTTCACAGCTACATTCAGTGCACTAAATCAATTATAACCCATTTTAAAAAACAAACCAAAAAACCCACTCTCATCAGCATTTTCAATGTGGAACTTTTGACTGTGTAACTACCTACAGAATTCAATATCCGAGAAGTCCACCGCAGCGGCCATCTTGAATTAGCATTCCGCGTATTATCAAAAAAAAAAAAAAGTTATCACAGATCAATACTATTTTTGATGTGGATATTGATGTAACTGTGGGGCAGGTGGCGTAGTGGTTAGGGTGCTGGGCTCATGATCACAAAGTTGTGTGTTTGAATTCCAGTTAGACCCCCACTGTGCTAAGATCCCTGGGCAAGGTCTTAACCACATGTGTGCCTCTGTTCACCCAGCAGTATAAATGGGTACCAGTAAAAATATACTGGGAAGGTAACCTGCGATGAACTTGCGTCCCATCCAAGAGGAGTTGAACACCTGCTTGCTTCATGCTGTGGAAACCGGGGATAAGCACCGGCCTGATGAGCCACTAGGCTCGAGTGTAAAAAGCCCAACAGATTGCCTATGTTGGTGTAACTAAACAAGCCGATCAATTTTCCTTGTGGTCCGTAATTTAATATGGCTGCCGCAGCAGCCATCTTGAATTTTGCATTCTGAACACTAAACTCAAAACCACCATACAGTGGTTCCTCACCTTACGAAATTAATCCGTTCCAGAGCTTTTTTCGTAAGTTGAACCGCATTTTACATATAAAACATGTGATTCGTTCCAAGGCTCCCAATACTACCCCCTAAACCCTTGAAAAATTATAAAAGCATGCCTTTTAAGACCTCCTTCTGCTTCAATATTGTACTGATGGTAGATGGGATTGGCCATATTCCGTTGTGATATCACTCGAAGCCGTTTCTTTTTCTAACTCGCACCGGAAATCACGCGTGTATGTGCACGCGCGCGTGTGTGTGTGTGTGTGTGTGTGTGTGTGTTGACCATGTCTTCTTAGCAGAGTAATAATCTTACAAATGTTTATGGAAGGTTAAAAGCCTGAGTCAAGAAATAGAGCATAAAACAAGAGTAACTCTGTCCTTTACACGAAAAGCATCATGGTAGATTCAGCTCCATAATAGGAAATAGGGGGGTAGCTGCATCATGCCTCATAGCCAATGGGATCCCTGTCCAAGATGGCATCAGGTGGACCTGTCCAAGATGGCGCTTGACTGAAGGCGACATGAACGACAGCTCAGTTGTTAGCCAATGGGAGGCCAGCGGGGCGGGATGTTTGAACGTCATTGATGGGAGAGCAGCTCGAGCATCATTTGAATGGTGCGTTTGAATTTTTAAGATGGCGCTTTCGTAACGTGAATTTGTTTCGTATCCTGAGACAAAAATTTTAGGAAAATGCTTTTCGTAACCTGAATTTTTCATTTGGTGAGACTTTTGTGAGGTGAGGTACCACTGTATTTGATGTGGATGTTGGGACTGGGTAACTGTATAAGCTGACTGACTATCCGGTCTGATATTCGAACTGTCCATTGCAGCTGCCATCTTGTATTCGTTCTCTGTGCACTGGCTCAAAAATGCCATCATACCTTTTATAATGTGGTGTATTGCCTGAGGGGTTCTCCACGCTTTGCAAGGTTTTACCTCAGGACTAATGGTCTTTGAAGTCGTTTGGGGTAATTCCTGATTAGTAGATATGAGACCAGCGCCCGATGGAGAAATGTTTTCTTTTTAAACCAGCACTCAGTTTGGAAGTAATTGCTGCCTCCATTTCCCTTCATCTAACTTTAACTTATACACGTGTTTAATGTAGGTACTGCAGTGTGTGTGTGTGTGTGTGTGTGTGTGTGGACAGATTCCTATAGCACACCCTGGTTGTGTGGGATCTGTGTTTTGCTTTGCTGAACAGTGCGATTGCTGTGGGCAGGTCAGTGTAGGGGGCTCTGCGAACTGGGTGGTAAAGAAAACACTCCTGTTGTGGAACTGCAGTTCTACACATCACTGCTCACACACCACCCTGAAACACACCTTGCTTGCACCCGGAGGACCGGCAGCAATGGTATAAAAAATAATTTAACACTGACCATTGGATTGCTTTGAAGGTGAAAACATTTAAGTTGTAATTCTGCACCAATCAGACATCAGACTGATACAGCGACGTCATCAACACAATTTAAAATTTGAACAATAATAAATACAAATTACAGTAAAACCTCCGCTGACGAACGCTTAAGCTCACGAACTTTTCGCCTCAAGAACATTAAATTTGCGAGCATATAGTCTCTGCTGACGAACTAGTTTTCGGCGGACGAACCAAACCACGCGGTCAAACAGTGCCACGGTGGCGACCACGAGAAGCTGACGCACGCTGATGGCGTCACAGTTCGTCACCCCCTTTCTTTGAGTGCGGACGTGGTTTGTGTTTGATAGACATTTTGGACCATATTGAGTGTACTTTTGCTATTATGGGACCGAAAAAGACCCCACCACAGGCGGAGATCATTGAAAAACACGAACGAGGTGTGCGTTTGTGTGACTCAGCGTCCCAGTACCAGTACGCTAAGTCTACCATTGCTCCCATCCTTAAGAACAAGGAAGCTATTAAGGGTGCGTGTGTGGCTAAGGGTGTTTCCAAACAGTAGGCGTCCAAACACTCCTTCCAAACAGTAAGTCCCTCCCTCCCTCCTCCTCCCACTCCATTCCATCAAGCCATCAACTACCATCACAAAGGTAAATAAAACGACTTTATTATACAGTACAGTTTATTTCTTTAATTACAATACAATAGCACATTTATTATACATAAAATAAGGTATATTTTTGTGTAGTTTTAAGGCTTATTTAGTAGAAAATTATGTTTTATGGGGACCTGGGAACGGATTATTCTCATTTTAATGGTTTCTTATGGGAAATAAATGTTCGGAAGACAAACTTTTCTCCTTACACACACTTTCTGGGAACCAATTATGTTCGTGAGCTGAGGTATCACTGTATATCCAAAAAAAAAAAAAAAAAAAAAAAAAAAATGACATGTCACTTATTAATAATAAAATGAAAATTTTACATGACGAAAGGAAGAAATGTACAATAGAACAAAATGAAGGAAGAAGGGAAGAGCGGAAGCAAGAACGGAAGAAAGAATGAACAGACTGAACGAATTCATGGCAGAAGGAAGAAAGGACAGATGGAAGGAAGAAGAGACGAACCAAATCAAAGAGGGAAAGAAGGAAGTATAGGCAGATCAGAGGAAGGAAGGAAGGAAGGACAAAAGGAAGTATGGATGGATGGATGAATGAAGGAAGGAAGAAAGGATGGAAAGAACCGAGGAAGGCAGCTGAGGACAGAATGACAGAAGAGATAAACCATATCAAAGAATGAAGGGAGCAAGTACAAGAAAGAAATGGATGAATGAATAGATGAAAACGAGTGAGGATGGAAGAACAGAAATTTAACTAAGAAAGAAAGAAAGAAAGGGCAGACAAAACCAGAGATGAGTCGAATCAAAGAGGAGAGGAAGGACGGCGGGAAGTCAAGACAGACCAAAGCAGGGGTGACCAAACCAGTCAGAGACCACGAGCCACATGTTTGCTGCATTACCGCAAAGAGCCGCATCATACACACGGGCACACATGAACATCACCCATCCCTTTCTCACACACACACACACTTTATAAATTCACACCCCAACATGATAAAATACATCTTTGAAGGTCAGCACTGTGATTCAATAGCCGTGGTAATGTTCGATATTCTGTGTTCAGCAGTGTGGCGGGACAGTCGGACAGTCGGACGTCCAATACCGCGCGTTTCAGTTTGTCGTTTTCAGGGGAAAAGATTTCAGTAATGTCACTGAGGGATTTTAGAACAAACTCTCCTTCGTTGGATGGCATTTCGGCCCGTGTAATGTTCTAAGCCAGTTGATACAATGCAAGCGTTATGGTCTCTGAGAGCTTCGTAAATTTTTTGGAAAACTCGTACGTAATAAATAAATAAACCCCTTCCACTCTGATAAAAAGCTCCTGAGCTCTTCTTCATATTTTCATTTTGCTGTGCATGTTTTTTTTTCTGCCATTTTAAGAGCAAATTCGACAAATTGTTCCAGAAATGTTCTCGCCCATACTGGGAAGCTCTGCGGTATTTTCATCTTGCGCATATAAGCATTTGACAAAAATACCATATCGAACTCAAGCGAAGCGAACACGCACATTAAAAAGAACACAAACTTCAACATGAACATAAGAGCCACATGCGGCTCGGAACCCGCAGGTTGGCCACACCTGGACCAAAGGAAGGAAGAAATGAAAGATAGAAGTCAGGAAAAATGGAAGAAAAGGAGGAAGTGAGGGACCAAATCAAGGAACAAATGAAGGAAGAGATGTAAGTAGACAGATCAATCAATCAAGAATGGAAGGAAGGAAGTACAGAAGTAAGAAATGTAAAAAAAAGAGGGAAAAAAATAAGGAAGGAGGGGAAAAAAGGAAGAATATCAGGTGGGAATAAAAGAAAGAAAAATTGTCTCAGAGTGAAAGTAACAGTAGCATTGACTCACGATTCCACAGTGACGTTTATTATCCTATAAAAATCTGGGGGAGGGTTTTTTTTAATATTACTTCTTATACGTAACTCAAAAGATGTCAAAGAAAATATTTTGGGGTTGAATAATGCAATCCGGGATCAATCTTAATGTGAGTAGTGCATGTTCCTGTAATAATGAAGTGTGTGGGGTTTTTTTTGTATCAGAAAGGCACTTCTACAGTAATCATTAAGATGCTCAGTTCGATACGAGAAGCCGAGGTGACATCAGTGTAAAAGAGACGAGCCTGGGTACGAACACGGTCCTCACCCTGGCTTCTGTAAAGCCACTCTGAACTAAAAACACAAAACATAACCGCAGTTATTCGCCGTCAATGTTTGGATTACAATTGTTTAAAATTACGATGCCATTATGGCAGTTTGAGATGTGATGCTTCGAATTGCGGCCACTTCTTATCTGTTTGGATTGGCCACCAGACACCCGACATCTTGGAACGATTTTCCTACGAAGTTGATTCAGCTGTGAGGCTGGATGAGGATGTGAAAGCTAACGTGCCGCTTAATAGTGTGTGTGGGCTGCACAGTTTAATAATCCTCCGACTCGATCAAAAGCCTTGGCTTCCTAAATGAACCCGAGCGCAGAGATCAGGGTACGATGGTAAACCAAGCATCATGGGTAGTTAGGATTCCGCTAGGAAAAAGCGATTCTTCAGAAAGCAGACGTGCTTTGATAGCCATGGCGTCCTTTTTCTACCGTTTGAGTCATGTGTAGCGAAGAGAGCCCGGGACAAAAAGCTCATTTAGATGGTGCTGACAGATGGGACAAGCAGGACAAAGCAACAGCAAATGACCCAAAGTCAGTTTTAGACCAATAGAAAGAAGAAGAAGAAGCCTTCAGTCATCCCAGGACACCGCAGTATCTGTTACCTTATCAAATGAGAAAGAATCTGAGTGGACGTTCCCTAAACAAGCACACAGATCACCTCAACCCGAGGACAAACAAAGACCCTTCACTTCCTCGCTCTTGGTTTGTATACAGAACACTCTGTGTCTCTGACTATAATTTTTTTTTTTTTTTTTTTTTTTACTTACCGCTAGAAAAATGTGCTTGTGTCTTTCTTTTTGTGATTTTTTTTGTGGATCTTAATCCTCACTGGCATGCAACATGACTTAGTTAGTTGTCCCGTGACAGTACCGCATCACGAAGTTGATGCTTCTTCTTTTCCTTTCGGCTTTTCCCTTCAGGGGTCGCCACAGCGAATCATCTGCCTCCATCTCACCCTATCCTTTGCATCTTCTTCTCTTACACCAACGACCTTCATGTCCTCCTTCACCACATCCATGAATCGTCTCTTTGGTCTTCCTCCTCTAGGCCTTTTACCTGATAGTTCCAGCCTCAGCATCCTATTACCAATATACTCACTATCCCTCCTCTGTACATGTCCAAACCATCTCAATCTAGCCTCTCTGACTTTGTCTCCAAAACATCTAACATGTGCTGTCCCTCTGATGTGCTCATTCCTGATCCTATCCATCCTCGTTACTCCCAAAGAGAACCTCAACATTTTCATCTCTGCTACCTCCAGCTCTGCCTCCTGTCTTTTCCCCAGGGCCACTGTTTCTAACCCATACAACATAGTTGGCCTCAACATCGTCTTGTACACTTTTCCTTTCATTCTTGCCGATACCCTCCTATCACACATCACACCGGACACTTTTCTCCATCCATTTCAACCTGCCTGCACACGCTTCTTGACCTCTTTTCTACACTCTCCATTGCTCTGGATTGTTGAGCCTAAGTACTTAAAATCCTCCACCTTTCTTATCTCTGCTCCCTGTAATCTCACCGTTCCTCTTGGGTCCTTGTCATTCATGCACATGTATTCTGTCTTACTGAGGCTAATCTTCATTCCCCTCCTTTCCAGGGCATACCTCCACCTCTAGATTTTCCTGCACTTGTTCTCTGCTCTCACTACAGATCACAAGGTCATCTGCAAACATCATAGTCCATGGGGAATCTTGTCTAACCTCGTCTGTCAGCCTGTCCATCACCATAGCAAACAAGAAGGGGCTGAGAGCTGACCCTTGATGCAGTCCCACCTCCACCTTGAACTCTTGTGTCACACCGACAGCACACCTCACCACTGTCTTACATCTCTCATACATGTCCTGCACCACGCTAACATACTTCTCTGCCACTCCAGACTTCCTCATGCAATACCACAGTTCTTCTCTCGGCACCCTGTCATATGCTTTCTCCAGATCCACAAAGGCACAATGCAGCTCCCTCTGACCTTCTCTGTACTTTTCCATTAACATCCTCAAGGCAAACACTGCATCTGTGGTGCTCTTTCTTGGCATGAAACCAAACTGTTGTTCACAAATGCTGACCTCTGCCCTTAGTCTAGCTTCCACTATTCTTTCCCATAACTTCATCGTATGGCTCATCAACTTTATCCTTCTGTAGTTGCCACAACTCTGCACGTCTCCCTTGTTCTTAAAAATGGGCACCAGCACACTTCTCCTCCATTCCTCTGGCATCCTCTCACTCTCTAAGACCTTGTTATATGTTCTTGTCAGAAAATCTACTGCTACCTCTCCTAGACACTTCCATACCTCCACCGGTATGTCATCAGGACCAACTGCCTTTCCATTTTTCATCCTCTTCAATGCCCTCCTCACTTCACCCTTACTGATCTTTGCTACATCCTGGTCCTCAACAGTCACCTCTTCTACTCTTTTTTCTCTCTCATTTTCCTCATTCATCAGCTCTTCAAAGTACTCTTTCCATCTTCCTAGCACACTTCTGGCATCAGTCAATACATTTCCCTCTCTGTCCTTTATCAATCTAACTTGCTGCACGTCCTTCCCATCTCTATTTCTCTGCTGTGCCAACCTGTATAAATCATTTTCTCCCTCCTTACTTTCCAACCGAGCATACAAGTCATCAAACGCGCTCTGTTTGGCCTTTGACACTGCTACCTTTGCCTTACGCTGTGTCTCCCTGTACTCCTGTTTACTCTCTTCGGATTACTCAATGTCCCACTTCTTCTTAGCTAATCTCTTCCTTTGTACACACTCCTGCACTTCCTCATTCCACCACCAAGTCTCCTTATCTACTTTCCTTCCAGATGACACACCAAGTATTCTCCTACCTGTCTCCCTGATCACATTAGCTGTAGTTGTCCAGTCATCTGGAAGCACTTCCTGACCACCCAAAGCCTGTTTCAACTCCTCCTTGAAGACAACCCGACACTCTTCCTTTTCAACTTCCACCACTTTGTCTTCTGCTCTGCCTTTGCCTTCTTCACCTTCCTCACCATCAGCATTATCCTGCACACCACCATCCTATGCTGTTTGGCAACACTCTCACCCGCTACTACTTTGCAGTCACTGACTTCCTTTAAATTACATCGCCTGCACAAGATGTAGTCTACCTGTGTGCTCCTACCTCCACTTTTATAAGTCACCCTATGCTCCTCTCTCTTCTGGAAGAAAGTATTCACCACAGCCATTTCTATCCTTTTTGCAAAATCTACCAACATCTGTCCTTCTGCGTTCCTGTCCTGGATACCAAACCTACCCATTACTTCCTCGTCCCCTCTGTTTCCTGCACCAACATGTCCATTGAAGTCTGCCCCAATGACCATTCTTTCACCTCTGGGGGTACTCTGCATCACTTCATCTAACTCCCTCCAGAATCTCTCCTTCTCTTCTCGCTCACATCCTGTCTGTGGGGCATAAGCACTAACAACATTGACCATCACACCTTCAATTTCTAACTTGAGACTCATCACTCTGTCTGACACTCTTTTCACTTCTAGAACATTCCTGACAAACTCCTCCTTCAAGATGACTTCGACTCCATTTCTCTTCCCATCCACACCATCATAAAACAGCTTAAACCCTGCTCTTATGCTTCTAGCCTTGTTACCTTTCCACCTGGTCTCCTGAACACACAGTATGTCCACCTTCCTCCTCTGCATCATGTCAGCCAGCTCTCTACCTTTTCCTGTCATAGTTCCAACATTCAAAGTCCCTACTCTCAGTCGGAGTCTTTCAGTCCTAGACTCATGCCTTTCCTCTTCTCTCTCTGGCAACGGACACGCCTCCCGCCTCTCCTTCTTCGACGTCTTCGACCAACAGTAGTCCAATTTCCATCAGCACCCTGTTGGTTGACGGCACTGATGGCGGTCGTTGTTAACCCGGGCCTCGACCGATCCAGTATGTCATTCTTTCTTGTGATTCGCATAGTTTATTTGGCATTTGTTTTACGCCGGATGCCCTTCCTGACGCAACCCTCTGCATTTATCCGGGCTTGGGACCGGCGTGAGGGAGAGACACTGGTTTGTGCCCCCCCCCTCACGGCTGCATTTGATGCTGATTGGCTTTTATGTATAACTGACTAACATGACGACAGACACGCAATAACATTTAGATTTGTGATTAATAACTAAATTCAAACCCAAAAAAGAGAGGCGCATGCACCAATGCTCAGACCCACACAGAATAAAAAACGCTAACTCCGGCAGGCAGACGAACATAGAGTAACAACACCACCACCAATCATCAACGGGAGCACGGAACATGAACCCGTAAAACGGATAAAGGTGATAGAAACGATGGCGGGAATCAGCAAGTGAAAGGCGGTGAAAAGAAAAGTCAGTGTTATTCTTTCCTGTTTTCACTGCAGACCATTGTCGGGTAAATCAAGGGAGATTTATTTATTCATTTGTTTGTTTGTTCCATGCGTGACGTTGTAATTAGAAATCTATATCTGATTCTCTGGTGAAATGAGGTAGGTTTCGAGCTGAAACCCCAGTATCCGTTCTGGTTTAAACTTGTGTTAATAGGAGGTTTCTGCCAGATTAGCATTTCAGGAGACCGCTAAATTAGTTGCTACCTTCCATCCTGGAAGAAAGACAGTGGTGAAAGTGAGCATGTGAAGCATACAGCCAGCAAGCTTTGTGGTGAGAATGTAATCATGGTGCTGCAGGGGCCACAACCCAACCTGGGATTCATAGCATGAGCTTTAAAATAAATAAAACCATGTGACAGTTATGTTTTTCCATGGAACTAAACTGGGATCCCAGTCAGGAGGAAGCAGGTGCACTTACGGGAAATTTGCAACGTGCACGGCCACGGGAACACCACTCAGCTGAGCTGCCCACTTCAGTGTCGTGTCCTGATACACCAGCAGCATGTTGTTATGATTGGCCAGCAACACGTTGGTTGTACCCTCAAAAACTGTGGGACAGAAGGAGACGTCAGTGTTATTCCATTACACAACAGAAGGGTAAAAGTTGGACAGAGTGTGGGTGTGAGAGAGAGAGAGAGAGAGAGAGAAAGCAAGAGCGAGGCCGCACACGGAGTAGAATGTCAGGGAGGTCAAGTTAATGACAGGCTCCTTTTTGAACCCAGAAACCACTTCAAAACATTTTGTGCTCATCTGTTTCTCACTTTCCCAAAAAGCCCTGGGATTAAGAACAACGCCTACATTGCCAATTTAGGCCTCTCAGTCACCGCGTTCTTACACTTACAAACACACACACACACACACACACACACACACACTGTACAACACACACAAATTGTGCACATTTGCTTTTCAGGTTTTAAGACCAAAATCTGTGTCACACTTATATATCAGATATGTGTGTTTTGCACTCAAGCTCTATTATTCTCTCACTTTCTGTGGTTAACGGGGACCAAGACCCTCCTGTGACCGCTGATTTCCGCGAAGTAGGATCGACCCCCCGACTGACGTATACGTGCATGTATATACAGACGCTCCCCGACTTACGTTTTTAATTGGATCCGGCCGGCCAGACGCAAGCTGAAAGTGAACACAAGTTGTTCCAGTGACGTATGACGTGTGACGTATGACACTCATACTGTACTATACATCCATAAATACCATTACCGTATCTCATAAAACACCCCTAAATCAATTATTATAAACATAACATTGTAAAATAACATCAAATATATCAAATAATATCAACATTAATTTCAAATAAATCACTTATTTATACTGAGTCACTTTACATGAAGCTTAAAACAGCCAATCGACGCTTACAATATGTGAGGCACATATCAGGCACAGCCTGCACTGATGTGAATCCCAGCAAAGCAGAGAGTTCTTTCTTTTGTGTAAGTAAGTAAGTAAACTTCATTCAAGAGATGCATACAAAGAACAAGTACAAATCCTAATGAATATTAATATAAAAATAAGTATACACTCTTAGGATTCTGCTAAAAGATAATAAATATCTGTAATTTGTGGATTCGGGTTTTCATTTTACAACTCTCTTTGCTTAACTGAGTATGCATGGTAGATTGTGCCGATCTGAGCAGATAGTTAATTCATCTCTGTGTATGAGACTTTCACCCATGCTAGCAGGCTTACACTTCTGACCAACCATATTTGCTTAGGGTTACAAAAGTTCACAAAACAGTGTAAACACAAAGATCACAGAAACGATGTCTTAACACAAGGGTAACATGCTATATAACAGATATATATACTAGTCCTTCTAAAAAAAATTAGCATATTGTGATAAAGTTCATTATTTTCTGTAATGTACTGATAAATATTAGACTTTTATATATTTTAGATTCATTACACACCAACTGAAGTAGTTCAAGCCTTTAATTGTTTTAATATTGATAATTTTGGCAAAAAAGTAAAGAAAAACCAAAAATCTCTATCTCAAAAAATTAGCATATTTCATCCGACCAATAAAAAATAAAATAAAAAGTATTTATTAATACAAAAAAAAAGTCAACCTTCAAATAATTATGTTCAGTTCTGCACTCAATACTTGGTCGGGAATCCTTTTGCAGAAATGACTGCTTCAATGCGATTTGGCATGGAGACAATCAGCCTGTGGCACTGCTGAGGTGTTATGGAGGCCCAGGATGCGTCGATAGCGGCCTTAAGCTCATCCACAGTGTTGGGTCTGGTGTCTTCCTCAGGGTCCGGTCACCTCTTCTGGTTGTGTAGCGTTTTCTGCCACACTTTCTCCTTCCCACAGACGTCCTACTGAGGTGGCTTGATACAGCACTCTGGGAACAGCCTATTCGCTCAGAGATTTCTTTCTGTGTCTTACCCTCTTGCTTGAGGGTGTCAATGATGGCCTTCTGGACAGCAGTCAGGTCAGCAGTCTTACCCATGATTGTGGTTTTGAGTAATGAACCAGGCTGGGAGTTTTTAAAAGCCTCAGGAATCTTTTGCAGGTGTTTAGAGTTAATTGGTTGATTCAGATGATTAGCTTAATAGCTCGTTTACACTACCTGAACATGATATGCTAATTTTTGAGATAGGAATTTTGGGTTTCATGAGCTGTATGCCAAAATCATCAGTATTAAAACAAGAAAAAAACCTGAAATATTTCAGTTGGTGTGCAATGAATCTAAAATATATGAAAGTTTAATTTTTATCAGTACATTCCAGAAAATAATGAACTTTATCACAATATGCTAATTTTTTGAGAAGGACTAGTATATACACAGTCGGCCCCCAAATTAATCTGTTCCAGAGCCCTTTTCGTATTGCGGGGATTTCATAAGTAGGGGTCGTATCTTACATGTTAAACGCCTAATTCGTTCCAAGTCTTCAGTCTTTGGACTGCATAAACCCCATAAACCCTTTAAAAATGATAAAAGTACACCAATTTTGTATGAAATGTGTGAAAAGTAAAAGAAAATTATTTATTAAACCATTTAAACATTTTATTAACATATGAAACCATTATTAAACATTTTTTATGAACACACACACACCTTTCTCTCTCTCTCTCTCTCTCGCTGCGGGCCACACCCACAAGACGTGGAATTCAAAGCGCATTTCCTGCTTGACAAACTCAACTTTAATTTGATTCCTTGAGGGATCAGAATTCCAGATGAGCTCAAATGCACCCACATTTATTAAACATTTACTGAATTAAATCAACTTAAAAAACTAAACTAAAAACTAAAGAGTGAAGCTTCCTTAGAGAGACAGCCAATGAGAGAGCAACTCGCGCGTTGTGTGAAATTTTGATTGGCACGTTTGAATTTTGAATTTCTTTTCGTAAGAGGGAGTTGTTTCGTATCTCTGGGACGTAAACTCAGGAAACTATTTTTTGTAACCCGGGGATTTCGTACACATGGGTCTTCGTAAGTTGGGGGCCGACTGTATATTATATTATATTATACAAACACACACACACACAGTCTGTAGTTTGTAAACAAGGAATGCAGCGTCATTGCGTCATTACGTCAGCGTACTACGTAGGTACGTCTAAACTCAAAATTTGACTTTTTTTTGGAAAAAAAAAAAAACGTAAAATCGAAAAAAATGTAAAACGGATGAATGTAAGTCAGGGAGCGTCTGAAATATCAATGAAGACATTCAACACTATAAATGCTTATAATAACAATTAAACATTCAAAAATAATTCATGAGATGTAAATAAAATATAAATAATACACCCACATACAGACGTGCACCCCACACAAAAATGTAAGTCGTTTTATTGGGGGGTTTTTTGTTTTTGTTTATTTGAGGATTTTTTGCATAATTGGTCTTGTTTTGCTGCATTTTCCTTAACTTTTTGTCTATTTTTCCTTATTTTTAATTTTTCAATTAATATTTTTGAAAAACCCGCGATGCACTGAAGCTGCAGAAACTGGAGCAAGAAGTAGCGCGGGATCACTGAACATACATAAAATTTTAAACAAAATAAATAAATTTGACACATGAACGATCGGAATAAACCTCTTGCACTACAGTGCAAGATCTGTACCCATAACCAATAACAGAAAACCAATTAATCCGTTCCAACCCCCTCCCAAACTCATACCCTGCCACAAACATGTATATTTCACATAATATATTAAAATAAACATGTAAAAACAATTAATATTTCGTAATAATAATACATGTACATTAACATCAATAATAATTAATAATAAAGCAAGAATAAAAAATAAGTCCACTAACCATTCCTATCATCAACTGCGATGAAAATGTCACATGGGCAGGCAGGAGATGGTGTGATAAAGAGGAGGAGGAAGAGAATTTTGTGCGTGTGCATGCTACGAATGCCAGCAAGGAAAGGCTTGTGGTGAGCTCCCTCAAGGTCAGTGCTTCTCAAATAGTGGGGTGTGATGCCAGGAGGAGCGAGTATGACCCTGGGGAACATGCTTTTTTGCAATACTGTACTAGAACTATATGTAATTGCGCATCCACTACAGTAGTTGGCAGTGTCGCTCTCATTGTCACACTATGGTGTAGGGAAAAAGCACCAAGCAAATGATATGAAGTGCAGTAAATACTATTTATAGTCACGCGCAGGGTGCCGAGGGGGCATAAAAAGTTGGGGTTTTTTTCTTCCAAGAGGGGGGCGTTACAGAAAATAATTGAGAAGCACTGCACAAGGTGTTCTCTGAGCGCGGAAGAATATAAGGCGAATTGGCCCGGAAAAGCCATTTCAAGGAGAGCTCGGAAAGTAAATTTTTGCTCGTTAGATGGAGAAGATTTTTGGTGGGATTGAAAATCGTATCATGGGAAAATCGTTGTAAGAGACACTCATTAGATGAAATACCACTCTAATAATAATAATAATAATAATAATAGCAAGAGTGGCACTCAAAGTGCATGGTACCTACAATGAATTATTATAACCTGGCATAGTCATCATCATAGTCATCAGAAATGTCTCCCCCTGGTGGGCATCCTATGAACATTTTGGCACATGTTCTAAAAATAGGCATTTTCTGGGTTTTCTGGAATTCTTTCAGCATGATCCCATGCGTGGATCATTTCCAAAAATAAATAATGCATTACTTATACCACACTATACTTGATATATTAAAAAAAAATCCAAATCCGTACATAATTTTTGAGTTATCTTGCACACATACAAACAGACAAAACAAAAACTCAATCTAACGAACAGAATAAAACTCATGAAAGCATTACTTCCAGGTAGAGGAAGTAATATAGTGTAGTTTGACAGCATGGTTTGTCCAAAGTTATACAGGTCCTTCTCAAAAAATTAGTATATTGTGATAAAGTTAATTATTTTCTGGAATGTACTGATAAAAATTAAACTTTCATATATTTTAGATTCATTGCACACCAACTGAAATATTTCAGGTCTTTTATTGTTTTAATACTGATGATTTTGGTATACAGTTCATGAAAACCCAAAATTCCTATCTCAAAAAATTAGCATATCATGTTCAGGTAGTCTAAACGAGCTATTAAGCTAATCATCTGAATCAACCAATTAACTCTAAACACCTGCAAAAGATTCCTGAGGCTTTTAAAAACTCCCAGCCTGGTTCATTACTCAAAACCACAATCATGGGTAAGACTGCCGACCTGACTGCTGTCCAGAAGGCCATCATTGACACCCTCAAGCAAGAGGGTAAGTCACAGAAAGAAATCTCTGAGCGAATAGGCTGTTCCCAGAGTGCTCGATCAAGGCACCTCAGTGGGACGTCTGTGGGAAGGAGAAAGTGTGGCAGAAAACGCTGCACAACCAGAAGAGGTGACCGGACCCTGAGGAAGACACCAGACCCAACACTGTGGATGAGCTTAAGGCCGCTATCGAAGCATCCTGGGCCTCCGTAACACCTCAGCAGTGCCACAGGCTGATTGTCTCCATGCCACGCCGCATTGAAGCAGTCATTTCTGCAAAAGGATTCCCGACCAAGTATTGAGTGCAGAACTGAACATAATTATTTGAAGGTTGACTTTTTTGTATTAAAAACATTTTTTTTATTGGTCGGATGAAATATGCAAATTTTTTGAGATAGGAATTTTGGGTTTTCATGAGCTGTATGCCAAAATCATCAGTATTAAAACAAGAAAAAAACCTGAAATATTTCAGTTGGTGTGCAATGAATCTGAAATATATGAAAGTCTAATGTTTTTCAGTACATTACAGAAAATAATGAACTTAATCACAATATGCTAATTTTTTGAGAAGGACATGTATGTCGTTTAGCATTTGTGAATGAAGTAAATCAAATTTAAGATTTTGTTTAAGGCAATTGGACACCGTGTTGAGAAGAGTCGGTGTAGGTGACTCGCACGTCTGGTTAGAACACCGGCCAGGAAGAGACCCCAAGGTAGACCCAGAACACTCTGCAGGGACTATGTCTCTCGGCTGGTCTGGAAATGTCTCGGGGTCCCAACGGAAGAGCTGGAGGAAGTAGCTGGGGAGAGGAATCTCTGGACCTCACTGCTTAGGCTGCTGCCCCAGCGACCCGACATCGGATAAAGCTGAAGATGATGATGATACAATCGGACATCAACCCATCCCATATTTGAAACGCATCACACACTTAACCAAATAAGTATCCATGTGAAATTCTATAGTTCTTGTAGAAAGTGTGCATCGTGCACTGCACATGTGTGTTTCCCAAAGTAACAAGAGATCAGCCAGCCCTCCGTATATGGGAAGTCACCGTCACATTTCCTTTCACTTACTTTTCCTTATTAAGAATCAGTCATTTAGGTCAGTAAAAATATTGACGTGAATGTGTTAAGGCACCCAAGTCTTGGTATACTTTACATTAAAACTATCGATTTAATTGAAGGATTTTTTTAATTTCATGATCAGTTGCCTTTAACTAGTAGAAAGAATTATTGCTTGGGTTATTTTAGGAAGCCCTGCCCCAATAGAGGACAGATTATTCGAAGAAAAATAAGTGAGAAAGAGGGTTAATGGGGCAGTAAAAAGGTACACAGGTTTTTTTTTATTATTATTATTATATATATTTTTTTAAACCATTGCCAAAAAGCAGCCTAATCAGTGTTTTTTTTTTTTTTTTTTTTTTTTTAAGACGAGCACTCCATCCAAAACAATGACAATTCAAATGACTTGGAACTTTTATATAAAGGCAACCGGACTATAATACAAAGGCAGGAAATGATTTTCCACACCAGGTTCATTCATCCTGTCAGAGCTGCCAGAGCTGACTTACAGCCTTCCCTCTCTCTCTCTCTCTCTCTCTCTCTCAGTGCAGCTCCACTACCCAAAACCCACAACCCAAACCCGCCGCCCAATATCTAACAACAGCAAATTTGTACCTCAGAACTTATTCCCAAAGCACCTTTAGATTTCGGAGTCTGGTTCCTCGTAATGTGGTCTCAGGGAGTCTCTTTATTGGGGGCCTACAACTCAATTTCTGTTTGCTGCTATGGCCCAAAGTCCACAGTTAATAGCGCTATAAAAAATACAAGGGTATAGCAGTAATATTATTATTATTATTTGAAAGCTTGTGAGCTTTTACTTGACCGTACCAGTAAAGCCAATTTTCCGCTCTGGGCGGACGGGATTGAATACTCTCATCTGTCTGCACTGTCAATCACAGAGCCGTCAGCCAATCATAGGCATCCGCGAGTTCATGTATGCAGAAGAGGGTGGGTAGCACTTTCTCAAAGTATGTTATACTAGCCCGTGACCCAGCATGTAGCAGTTCGGAAAATGCCGCAGGTGGCGTTGTGTGTCACACACAGCAGCAGCACATTAGCCTTCAAACTTCCTGCTTAATGACACATGTTTTCACCTTCTGCTATAAAACTGCCCAAATCGCCATCATTTAAAACTGACTTCAATTCCACCTCTGTGTGAGTTACTTTGGCAATGGTTTGAAACAGCGCTAAACCGCCGTCAGAACCCCGCCAAACGCTTGCTATAGTTTGATACAAAGAATTGGGGTATGCAAACAACTTAGCTGTCACAAGACATTAAAAAATGAGGTAATGGATGAAACCAAAGCCTCTCCTCTCATGCTTCCTCTTTCGCAGCCCAACACTGGGACACAGAGCGGGCCTGTGTTTGCCGCCATCACGCACCCAAACCCGACATGCACAGGAATCTCAATATTTTATCTGATAAACCCGAGATGTTGCACAAATAAAGGCATCCTGTCATGTTAAGAAGCTCTCAGCCTAACATGGCCACTTTGCAGACCGTGCTGTCATAAGCAATAAGTAGCGAGTTCAGTGGATTTCCTCTGAAGGAACAGTGAAGAATAACAGGCTCAGTGAGGAGCAAAATGTAGCAGCAGCCTGCCATGAAACGAGGCCAAAGTCTACGGTGTGACAAAAGTATATTTTTAAAGATCCAGGTTTATTTTCCAGAACGCTCGGGCTTTGGCAGACGCTGGGTGATGGGGATTGACATTAACAGGGGAAAGCTGGCACGGGCGGATCGGATCGTACTGTTACCTGAGGCATAGGGAAGAAAGCAGCTGGGGTTGTATTCGAGTTTCTTCATAAAACGGATTTGGCCGTTGTCCCTGAGGCAGAACAGGTTCTTTTCCCCAAGTATGAAGATGGAGGAGGCTGCCGCAGAGACTGCGGGGACATAGATGTCCAGTGCCTGCTCTCCTAACACTAGTGTCCATTCAGCCTGAAAAACAAACACACACACACGTTTATGTATACAGATAATCAGATTAAAAATGCCTTACATAAGCAAAAAAATTTGGACACACTATGTACCAATTTCTTTCTATTCAACAAGAACCATGTTATTATTTTTAGGAATGTAACAATACAGTGGTAGCTTGACTTACGAGTGTCCTTTATAACAATTTTTCCACGATACGAGCTTCGATCCACCAAAAATCTGCACATCCAACCAGCAAAATTTTGATTTACAAGCTCTGCAGGGGAAATTGCTTTTCTGGGCAGATTATCCTTGTATTCTTCAGTGTATTCCTCCACGCGCCGATAACGCCTTGCGCAGTGCTTCTCAATTATTTTCTGTGACACCCCCTATAGGGGATATATATATATATATATATATATATATATATATATATATATATATATATATATATACACACACACACAGTGGTACCTCACCTTATGAAATTAATCCCTTCCAGAAGTGGTTTCGTAACCTGGATTTTTCGTAAATTGAACCGCATTTCATGTGTAAATGGCCTGATTCGTTCCAAGGCCCCCAATACTAGCCCTTACACCCTTTAAATACCGATGGTAGCGGGTTTGGCCCTATTCCTTTGCGATATCACTCAACCACATACCACAAGCCCACTTCTTTTCACTCGCACCGGGAATCAAAAGCACGTGCGTGCGTGTGTTGACCATGTCGTATTAGCAGAGTTATAATCTTACAAATGTTTATGCAAGGTTAAAAGCCTGAGCCAAAAAATAAAGTTGCAATGAGCACACTCGAAAAACTCACAAAACAACAGTAACTCTGTCCTTTACACGAAAAGCATTATGGGTATTATGGGCCCCCAGTGCGGCTAACTGGGTTATCAAAGGCGGGCCATGTCTCTCACTGTCTATGGTGATAGGCATGTAAAAGAACCATTGCTGACATTCGTAAAGAGTACACTGCAAAGTCGTCGGCATGTTTCTGTCCCTTGCTAAAAGGGTTGTGACTGGAAGGGCATCCGACGTAAAAACCTCTGCCAAATCAAAACGTGCAAATCAGATGATTCGCTGTGGCGACTCCCGAGTAAAAGGGAAAAAGCAGAAAGGAAGACAGACAGCTCCATAATAGCCAATGGGAGGGAGCTGCGTCATCCCTCCAAGCCAATGGGAGGCCAGCGGTGCGGGATGTTGGGAAATGTAGTCAATGGGAGAGCAACTAGTGCATTGTTTGAATTTTTGAGATGGTGCTTTCGTAACGTGAACTCGTTTCATATCCAGACGCAAAAATTTTAGGAAAATGTTTTCATAACCTGGATTTTTCGTTTGTGGGGGCTTTCATAAGTTGAGGTTCCACTGTATATATATTATATATTTCACGTCCCCCCCAATAAATATTGTTTACTGCACTTCATATCATTTGCTCAGTGTTTTTTCCCTACACCATACAGAACACAGTAAGAGCGCCACTGCCACCTACTGCAGAGGATGCGCACTCGCACTTAATTCTAGTACAGTATGGCAAAAAAGCATGTTCCCCAGGGTCATACCCTCCCCCGGCATCACACCCCACTATTTGAGAAGCACTGGCCTTGTGGGAGCTCACCACGAGCCTTTCCTCGCTGGTATTCATTGCATGCATGCGCACAAAATTCTCCTCCTCCTGCCTGCCCATGTGACATCTTCATCGCAGTCGATGATCGGAAGGGTTAGTTGCCTTATTATTTATCATTAATGTTAATGTACATGCATTTTATTATTAAATATTTATTCGTTTTCTGTTATTTCTTATGGGAATTATTGTATCATCTAATGAACTCTTCGGCTTTCAAGCTTGCCCTCGGAACGGATTAAATTCGTAAGTCAAGGTACCACTGTATACTGTTCATTAAATCATGAAAAAAGTGATTTTATTTTTATATGCAAGTTGTAAATATAAACAGATTTAATAAGAAATCATCACCAACTTTTTTAGAGGCTGCCCAAAAGTGAAGAAAACAGAAGCAAATCAAGGGAGTTTTATATTTAGGCCAGACTACAATCACCCTTCAGAACTTTTAATAAATTTAATAAAAATTATTTAACCTGGGGACAGTGGTAGTCCGATGGTAGGGTGCTGGATTACTGATCCCAAGTTCAAAGCTTCAAGCCACACTATGAGCGGGTTGTCACTGCTGTCCCGAAACACAGTTGTCACACTGTTATCAAAGGCCGGTCATGTCTCTCAGGGTCCAGAGGCAACCACCGCTGAAGACGAGTCGCATAGCCATCAGCGTGTTTCTTCCCTGTGATGGCCTGGCAGGCTGTCCAGAGTTTGCTCTCCCTTCGCCAAGAGTAGGCCGAGATGGGCGCCAGCCTCCCCGTGACCCTGATTCGGATTAAGGGGTTGAGAAAATGAATGAATATTTTCATCTGTTTGTTTTATTTGTTCTGAAAGGAATATTTTAGTCATGATACTAACGTGTTTTATTTCAGCTTTTACACGTGTGTACAGCATTCATTCATTTTCTGTAACCGCTTAATCCTAATTAGAGTCACAGGGAGGCTGGCGCCCGTCCCGGCCGACTCCGGACAAGGGCAGAATACACCCTGGGTGGCTCACCAGACCATCACAGGGCGAAAACATGCTGATGGCTATGCAGTTCCTCTTGTCGAAAGTCAGCAATGGTTCTTTTACATGAACCTCAAATCATAGACAGTGAGAGACATGGCCGGCCTTTAATAACCCAGTTAGCTGCATGCACTGGGGGGGGGGGGGGGGGTGACAACCCGTTGAGAATGGGGTTTGAACATCCAACCTTGGGATGAGTGATCCAGTACCTTTACCACCAGGCCACCACTGCCCTGTGTAAAGAATTATTATTGTTTAAATGATATATCTTGGTAATAGTTTGAGTAAATAATTATTGTTGGCAATGAGGCTATGTATGGCAGGTGTGGGTCAGTGGCTATGGCTCTGAATTACTGATTTAAGCCCCAGTACCACCATGCTGTGACAACCCTTAATTGCTCAGTTGCATAAAAATTATATAAATAGTCTCTACGGCTGATGGCGTCTGCTCGATGCTGTAAAGGTAAGCACACACACACACACACACACACACACACACACACACACACACACCCCATTCCCACATCTTCCTTTGTCTCATAACACCTACCAGACAGAGTTCACCATGAATTTCCTTCAAGGCAGCCAAATATATTAACTGCTGTCAGGAGCAGCACTTTCCGCCCACCTTCACTTCCTTGAACTGTGAATGACAGAGTGTATGACATCCCTCCCTCCCTCACACGGAGTTTGGTCAAACAGCTTCCTTCGGCTCCCGACCATGGATGTGTGTGGCATCACGCACCCTGATCTCTGAATATGAGATTCAGTCAATGCTTTTCTGTTGTGTTCTTCAGCAGGATTTTATTGTTCACTGTTTATTGGACCTGACTGAACTTTCATTGTTTGTTTGATTCTATCAGGCATGTCCATACAGAACCATAAACATCACGACAGGTATAAACACTTCCTCCACCTCCACCATTCTTTTTCTATTCGTTTTGAAGTCATGATTGAATACATCATGCAAGCAGACTACTGACCGTAAGCCTCTTCCCGGAGCTCTTGCTTTGCTGTTCCGAGTTCTGTCTGGTGTCTGCATCCGTGGCGACCGCTAGAGTCTCGTACCTGAATCCAGACCAGAATTATATGGCATCATGGCATCCAAAACCCACAAATCATACATTACAACAACATATATCCTCTTCTACTCCGTTAGGGCTGCTCCAGGCATGAATTCATGAGAACTCACATGCTCATGCAAGTAGTTCAGAAATGTAAATAGTCACTGTCGCTTTTATTACAAAGAACTTCCTGTTTAAGGACACTGGTTAGTTTCCATACTTATTAAAAGCTACTAATAGCGGAAAAAGTGAGAGCCAGGGTTTTGCGAATGCTTTACTGTCAACGTGAAAACTGTCCGGGCTCCAAAAGCCAAGCATAAGAAACGGCGATGGGGTTGATTATTCCACCTCATGCACATGAAGTGTAAGTGCGTACTCACAGCTTGCCCAGGGGATGCTCACCTACGCACACGTGTGTGTGACAGAGAGATGACTTTCATGGCAGCAAGACTACATGAATGCATGGACGAGTGTGAGGAACATGTGCAGCACATGCGTGGTGTGGGTGAGAGTGTGCGAAAAAAAAGGCGAATGAAACCCGCCAAAAACACGTCAGGATGACGGCTGGTATACGAGATGATGAAGAGACACGAGCCGCGTGCTCTGCTTCCTGTCCCCTATTTTTAAATACCATTTTCAGATGCTGTGTGACACCAACAATGTGCATGCCATCCAAGAACAATATAATAAATAATAAAAGGAAAAAAGAACTGTGATGTCGTAGTGGACAGGACATCGGCCTCACAGCAAGAAGGTCCTTGGTTTGAGTCTCATGCTCAGCTGTGTAGAGTCTGCATGTTCTCCCTGTGCTTGTCTGGTACTTCGGTTTCCTCCGACAGTCCAAAGATATGCATATTAGGCTAATTAGCTGTTCAAAATTGCCCCTGGCTGTGAATGTGAGAAATTGTGAGCTGTTCTGGGGGTACCTCATTTTGTCCAGTGATGGCTGAGACAGGCTCTATTCTCCACGCAACCATATAATAGGATTAAACGGTTCAGCAAATGAGTGACGTTGAAGTGCTTTAAAAGGGTGCCGATAGTTCTGGAGTTGAACTCAATCAGTAAGTTTAGGGAGCTGCAATGGCCTGGCGAGTTGTCCAGGGTGTACTCTGCAATCGCCCAGAGTTGGCTCAGATGGGCGTCAACCTCCCCACAACCATAATTGGGATAAAGCGGCTCAGGAAATGAATGAAGTTTAGACATTTCATCTAGGTGTTGAAAAGCTAACCAGGTCTTCGCCTGTGTGTGTGTGTTTGTTGTATTCACCCATCAAACATGTAAGAAATCTCGCCAGAGGAAACAACAAAAGTCATTTATATGAAAGACGATCCCACTCGGACCTGGCGCGGAAATCCCATATATCAAACTCCTTCCGCGGAATCCTCCCGGCACGCAGGAAAACGACTGAACCGGCTGAATAAACGAAAACCTGGGCGGCCTGAAACTAACACCGTCACACAGCGAGAGTCTGATGGCGGGCACTGCCTTTACCGCGACTGCCATCGAGACATTTCCTTTCTTTCGATTCCCATTCCACAATTCAGCATTTTACACAAACCTCCACCACAACCTCGAACCCTGAAATATTCTTCCTCTTAATCACGTGCGGTTGGCTATATACAGCCTAATGCACTCGAGGATTAATACCACGCTATCATTTTATGAGAATCTGTCTGAATGCATTTCCTGAATTATTAAACCTGCACAAATTTAAATTATATACAATAAAAAAATAGCGGCGATCTGCAAGTGGAAATTTCATCAGGACGTGAGAACCAGTCCTCGACTTGCTTCTAACTGGACTCAGCTGTGGAAACAGCAACAGAGCCACGTAACGCCTACTCGACCAGCTGCGCCGTCCGACGGCTACTATTTTTCACTCTTTCTACCCACAATTCCCCTTGTCCCTCTTTCTCCACATGCCCGAGACAGAGGATGTGGTCAGCAGGATGACAAGTCAGAATACGAATAACCTCCTTTGCTCATATATAAGCTTGTATATGTGGCCCAAGCTAATTTTATCTGGTTTGTAAATCCATGGGCTTAACCACTCCACCTTTCTATCAAACACACCAAAGAAAACAACAGAATAATGCTACAAGAGCTTGGGCTATGTTCAAAACGACGGCGGTGGTTCGGTGAAGTGACATTTTTCGCCCCAAGAGACTTATTGCTAACTGCAGGGACAGGTCCCCTGGGACGACTTTGGGGTAAGTGCCTCGCTAATGGCACTGAGTGAAATCAGTTAGAATTGAACCCTTAACCTTTTGAACCATGGCCAAGTTCTCTAGCTTCACGCCTCAAGCTTGCTAAAATTAAAAAAAAAAAAGGGACAAAATTAAGTTGAGGGACTACACAGACAATTTTCTTATAGCATTAGATAAATCAGAGTCGCTCATATATACAGTGGTACCTCGACTTACGAAATGAATCCGTTCCGAGGGCGAGCTCGTAAGTCAAAATGTTCATTAAATAAAACAAATTCCCATCGGAAATAATAGAAAACCAATTCATCCGTTCCAACCCCCTCCCAAACTCATAACTTGCTGAAATACGTATATGTGACCTAATATATTAAAAATAAACATTTAAAAACAATAAATATTTCATAATAATACATGTACATTCACATTAATAATAATTAATAATAAAACAAGAATAAACAATAGTCAACTAACCCTTCCGGTAAAAATGTCACGTGGGTGCGAAGATGTCACATGGGCAGGCATGGGGTGGTGTGTAACAGAGGAGGAGGAGAATTTTGTGCATGTGCATGCTACGAATGCCATCAAAGAAAGGCTCTTGGTGAGCTCTCACAAGGCCAGTGCTTCTCAAATCATGAGGTGTGATGCCTGGTGAACATGCTTTTTTGCCATACTGTACTAGAATTAAGTGTAATTGCGCATCCTCTAGAGAACGTGGATGTGGCGCTCTCACTGTGTTCCCTATGGTGTAGGGAACACAGTGGAGAGTGCCAGTGCCACCTATTGTAGCGGATGTGCAATTACATTACAGCTTGTAAATCAAAAAATTTGCTCTTTGGATGGAGCAGATTTTTGGTGGGATTGAGGCTTGTATCATGGAAAATTCGTTATGAAAGACACTCGTAAGTCAAGATACCACTGTATATATTACAACATACACCACCACTCAGACATGCACTGAATGAAACCAACACACTCAGGTAGGCAGACAACAGCCTTAAAGCAAAACCCCAAACATGGACAGGAATAGGGAACATGAACTCGTTAAACGGATCATCAAATCAAGAAAACGGCTGATCAACAAGCACGGAAATCAGCAAACAAAAGGTGGTTAAGAAAAATACATAAAAAAGAAAACCAAGTGTTAACATTTCCTTCCTACGCTTCAGACTGTAGTCACGGGAGAGATTTGTTTATTTATTTATTTCGTTTCTCTCAGGGCTGAATTCCTTAAACAAGCCATATTTTCCCTCTCTACTCTTTGTCTCCCTTTGCAAGTTTACTTAGCGCACCTATTCCCACTGTACGATATAAAAAAAACAAACAAACAAACAACCATGAAAAAAAAATACTCATGCTGAGCGCTCCTATTTTTTAACCTCTTTGTCTGTCTATCACCAAACAAAATCCTGACTCCACCCATGCACAGATTTTCTCCAAGATTGGTAGGAATACCACCCTACCCGAGTCCCAGAAATGACCTGACCTTGGATAGTCGAGATCAAAGGTCAAGCTCGGAGCAAGGTTACAGGTTTTTGGAGATAAGACTGCTTATAACTTTCGAAACAAGTGCTGACAGACATGCAGCGACAAAAGAACATTCACAGGAAAATATACCCAGGCTTGCAAATCAGACCGTTACCTGTGACCTTCAATGACCTTGGAAGGTCAAACCTCAGGCATAATAAGGTCATGTGAACTTAATATAGAAAAGAACATAAGACAAGCACGTGGGTAATTTAAATCAGGACACATATAAGGTCTACTTGCTGCATGACGGGGACACCTTGAACTCGAGGAGAACTCACCTCGGATATAAACTGCACACATTTTTATTAAAAATTAAATTTGAAAGAACCTCAACAATTTTTTTTATTTTAGAATTCGTATCTCTTACTGTTTGGGGGGGGGGGTTTACAACAGAAGAAGAAATGTATATGGTGTTTACTCCGACCTGTAGCACTCCACCTGGCGGGAGGAGGAGACGGTGATGAAGGCGTCGGTTCGAGTGCAGTAACATAGCGGCCCTGGGAGTAAAAACCCCGGCAGGAAGCGTCCAAACGAGTAGCTTTCCTGCTCGAAGAACATCAGCATACCGTCCATGGACTGAATACAAATGAAGTGATGACCTGGACAAAAAGAGAAAAGCGTTAAAAACCACAACTACTCAAACAAACCTCGCCCACATCAGCGAAAAGAAACCGATCGAAGGATTAGAGAAGCCTTATTCGATTCGGAGCTCGCGCCGTGAGCGTTTCTGATGATTTCCTCGTGTGTATGGAAGGCTTTGTCTGTGTCACTCTGTACTCCAACTCTCAGAGTTTGCACGGCCCGTGGCTTGCGCTCAGATCCGTGCTTTACGACACAGAAAACGAGGACTCGCAAAGCGCTGTAAAAATACAGACACTACTAATTAGGTCTCAGTGCGACGTTAAAAAAAAAAAAAAAAAAAAAAAAAATCGCACGCTCGTCAATGAGAGGTCAACGAGAACCACCGACAAAGACGTACGCACTCGTACACGCAGGGAAACCTAATGAGAGTGCACGAGTAGGTGTAAGTGAGTGTTAATGATTTTTAGGACGTTTTAGAGCCGGTCGGGTAATTAGTAGACCAGACAGGGTTTGGGTCAACACCAGGCCACCATGCACATAGAACTACTGTCTCAATGCTGGCTTCTGGACCACCTCCTGCTCCGGGGACCTCGTTAATATCACCATACATGTGATTAATTGGGTCATTTTATTTTCCACAGGAGGTTCTGGACTGTAATTCAGCATATAGTGCTTACTTCAGCAATACAGAGAGAGAGAGAGAGAGAGAGAGAGAGAGAGAGAGAGAAAGCAAAGAAGAGAGCAAGAGAGAGAGAGACAGCGAAGGAGAGAGAGAGAGAGAGAGAGAGAGAGAGAGAGAGAGAGAGAAAGCAAAGGAGAGAGAGAGAGAGAAAGTGAGTGTGAGAGAGAGAAAAAGCAAAGAAGAGAGCAAGAGAGAGAGAGAGAGAGCAATGAAGAGAGCAAGAGAGAGAGAGAGAGAGCAATGAAGAGAGCAAGAGAGAGCGAAGGAGAGAGAGAGAAAGCGAGAAAGCAAAGAAGAGAACAAGAGAGAGAGAGAGAGACAGACAGAAAGTGAGTGTGAGAGAGAGAGGGTAAAGGAGAGAGAGAGAAAGCAAAGAAGAGAGCAAGAGAGAGAGAGACAAAGGGAGAGAGAGAGAGCGAAGGGGAGAGAGAGAGAGAGAGCGCGAGAGAGAGAGGGAAAGAGAGAGAGAGAGCAAAGGAGGGGGAAGAGAAACTAAAGGGGAGAGAGAGAGAGAGAGAGAGAGAGAGACGTAAACCATTTACCAAACTACTACCTCAAGTGCATTACAGTTACAGTACTGTTTTTAAGTGTAATGTGTGCACAGGTTTAAAATACAGACTGTGCTGCCCCCTTGTGGTTCCACGCGGTCTACATGAAAAAATACTGTACAGTACTTGTAAGTATATTATGTTCTCAGGTAGCCCTTGTCCTATTTGTACGAGTGTTATGAATATAATCCATGCTTTAATCCACTCTGAGGACATCGAGGGGACCGGCCGTAAATAAGAATTCTCCTGTTAATAAGAACACCTACGGCTGATATACCGCCATTTCCAGACTACACGTTTAAAAATTAACATTTTACTGAACCACTGAGATATTCTCATGACTTATTATTTTTATTAATATTCATCCATTTATTTCCTGACCCATTTAATCCTACTAGCGGAGACTGAAGCCTATTCCAGCCATCTCGGGGATAAAACAGGGTACACCCTGAAAAGCTTACCGGTCGTCCACATGCCTAAGATGTACATGCACAACTACTCACACTTGCACCTCTGGGGTAATCAAGAAAAGCCAATTACACTAATACGCGTGAGCGTTGGAGGAAACCAGAATAGCCGGAGGAAAAACATACACGGAAACACCCTCGCCGAGCCTGGCACTCGCATTTGGGATCGTGGTGCTTGGGTGTTTCTGTATGGAGTCTGCGTGTTCTCCCCGTTCTTGCGTGTGTTTCCTCCGGATACTCCTGTTTCTTCCCACTCATCCAAAAACATGCACAGTCGGTTTACTGGCGTTTGCAGGTTGCAGTTTGGCGCGAGCATGAGTGCGAATGGTTGTGCGTGCCACCCTGTGAAGGTCTGGCGAGCTGTTCAGTGTGTACCCCGGCTTCGCCTCATTGTCGGTTGACATAGACGCCATGGCCCTAGTAGTAGGATTAACCAGGCAGAAGAGTGAGTGAGGCAGAGATCGTATTTAAAGGATTTTTTAATAATGTTAATACAGCTGCTCCTTTGAACATCAAGAAAAGGTCAACTCTGGCTCACCAGTGACCCCCCCGAAAGGGCCGTAGGTCATGTTACAGGCCGTCCTCTGCAGGGTGTGCTCGTAAACCAGTCGGAGCTGGTACTGATCGCCGTGTTCCACGTTTCCAGCAGTACCTGAGCACAGCAGAGAAAGAAAGAGAGAGAGAGAGAGAGAGCGAGCAGGAAAATCCACATGAAGCTCTGATTGTCTTATCTCACAAGAACTTCATCAAGATTTCACGAACACAACAGCCCTCTGGGAACCTCGATTTTGATTCATGTACTACCACGCCAGGTCTGAGACCAGTGCTGCCATGGGACTGTTCCAGTCATAAAGTGTTTCGGGAGGTAACCTCTGTACGGTTAGGTTGAAACACGAACCTGACACGGCAAAGATGGACAGCTTTTTGGGATGCAGCACCGCCAAGTGGAGCAGCTCTGAACACCTGGAGACACAGAACACAAGTCACATCTGGTCGTTCAGAATCAGAATCAGGAGACAGAAATGAGACGATCCAAACTGTTTCCTCACATCACGAGCTCAGTGAGCCACACACCCCTGCGAGATAACTGAGACAGAAACTTCTACCATTTCGCCTGTGCTTTCAACCCCAATATGTTGTTCGGGGATCAGAAATAAACCCCACCCCACACCCACCCCACACCCACCCCACACCCCCAGCTCATCCAGACCAAGTGATGATGACTTACGAGACAAACTTCCCCACTTCCACCTGGATGATGGGGTCTCGCAGTTGCATCTCCAACAGCTGGGCGTCCGCTGCACTGTGCTCGGCCGTCCTGGTGGCGTGCGGGGCGAAAATCCGCAGCATTCCCATGTAGCTGCCCACCACCACCTTATCTACAGAGAGTAGGGACACCCACAGAGTACTGTACATCCAGATGTGATATGTGTGACATAATGATGTGTATACGCGGATGTATTTGTTACAAACACAACTAAACGTAAATCACTTTATTAGGAATAAATCACGGAGCCATGCTGCCAAAGGAAATTATTAAACCATTGAGTTTTATATTCCTGTTTGTGTAGCTGTGCACACACACAGCTGTTCTTAAATTACTCTTTTGCAGTTCTCCATCAACATGCATAGCTTTACACAGTCGTGCACAATCAGAAACATCGTACACCGCCTAACACAGTCGTGCCCAGACCAACACCACCTTATACAGTTGTGCACAGCCTTCAACACCAGCAGGACCATATGGTCCTCTTTCAAAAAATGGTAATAACTACTAGATGCATTGTACTCCGTGCTGCTCAAGTGTTCTATACTTGTTGTGGCGTCGCCTGATGCAACACAGCTTGGTCTCACGTGCCTCCATCAGCTGTGAGACGACCTCGAGTGTGCAGGATTGTGTTGTTCACAAATTTGTGAGAGTTCTATTTGTTATTATTATGTTATTATCATTATTATTAGTGTTATTATAATTTTGTTGAAAGAAATGGGTTCGGGTTGTTTCCTTAGGTCTTATTAATTCAGAAAAATTAGTGATTAAATTTTTTAAACTGCAAAAAATAATTCGGGCATTAAAGGGTTAAATAGTCCTACATCGCCGCATCAAGACTAACATGGCCCAGCACAGTCGTACTCAGCCTTCCAATCATACACAACCCACAGCAGTAAAATCACTCACGGTCTGAGATCTTTGTACGCCGTTGTACACCCTCAGACACTCATCCACAGATGTGCAGTCGTATTGGAACACGCCCTTCGACGGGTGTACGCAGTCCTGCACTATTCTGCACATTCTTACCCAACTGTGCAGCATCATACAGTCCGAAAGAGTCCGAAAGAGTCCAGATTTCTACACATTCCACACATTTCTCAACACTGGGCTGGAATTTGGTCGAACATCAACATTCTTCCACCTAAAACAACACTACTCGGTCTCTCACCGTAACCACTTCCGCTGTTGTCCACATCTGCGACGCAAAGGCAGCCCTGGTCAAACTCCTCCCCCTCGCCCAACACGGCCGACCACCACTCCCGTGCCTTGAACAGGGACATCTCGCCGTTCTGGGGGAACAAGAATACAATACAATATCACTTTCCCAAACTGATTAACAGGAAAATGAACGTGTTCAGTGTTACAGGTTTAACTTCATATTCCTAACGTGCTGCACAAAATCCCGACACCTGGGGCAAAGGAGCAAAACAGACCGAGTTTGTACCACCGTGCTGTTGAATTCTTTCATCCGATTGGTCTGAAGGTGCTGATTAGATTTAACGAGAGAGAAAGAAAAAGAGAATGAAGAAAACGAGGTTTACGTTAGCTGCAACGCAAACAATCACAACGAGAAATGTAATTAAAAAGCATGCAGCTTGCTTCAAGTAGTAAAAAGAAATGCATGCTGGGTAAACTGGCCATTACAATGTGCCACTGAAGGCTATTTCCCAAGAGGGAAAAAAAAAAAAAAAAAAAAAAACCTTTATTTATTCCTGTGGTCAACAGCCAGAAGGTCACATGACCAATAACTTTATTGGGAGTCAATCGGCTTTTCTTTTTTTTGCCGACTACCAAACAGGTGGAAGTGACAACTAATCCGGGGAGGCACAAAGACAGAGTGAGGTGAGGGGAGAGAGAGAGAGAATGAGAGAGAGAGAATATGATAGAGAAAGTGAGAGAGAGAGAAAATATGATAAATAGAGAAAGTGAGAATGAGCAGGGGCAGTGGTGGTCTAGTGGTATAGGGCGCTGGATCGCTGATCCAAAGGTTGGCGGTTCGAATCCCACTCTCCACAAGGTTGTCACTGTCCCCCCAGTGCGGCTTACTGGGTTATCAAAGGCGGGCCATGTCTCTCACTGTCTATGGTGAGAGGCATATAAAAGAACCATTGCTGACTTTCGTAAAGAGTAGCTGAAAAGCCGTTAGCGTGTTTCTGTCCCTTGCTAAAAGGGTTGTGACAGGAAGGGCATCCGACGTAAAAACCTCTGCCAAATTAAACGTGCGAATCAAAATGATTCGCTGTGGCGACTCCTGAGTAAAAGGGAAAAAGCCGAAAGGAAGACAGACAGACAGAGAAAGTGAGAATGAGAGAGGGGAGGGAGAGAGAGAGAAAATAAAATATGATAAATTGAGAATGACAGAGGGGGGGAGAGAGAGAGAGAGAAAGCGAGAGAGAGAAAATATGATAAATAGAGAAAGAGAGAGAGAGAGAAAATATGATAGAGAAAGTGAGAGCAGAGAGAAAGAGAAAGACAATGAGAAAAATTATGATAGAGAATGAGAGAAAGAGAGAGAGAGAGAGAGAGAGAATATGATAAATTGAGAAAGTGAGAAGAAGAGCAAGAGGATGAGAGGAGAGAGGGGGAGGAGAGAAAGAGAGACAAAAAGAAAGAGAAAGTGAGAGAGAGAAAATATGATAAATCGAGAAAGTGAGAGTGAGATAGAGAGAAAAAATATGATAAAGTGAGAATGAGAGAGAGAGAGAGAGAGAGAGAGAAAATAAAATTTGATAAATTGAGAAAGTGAGAATGAGAGGGGGAGGAGAAAAAGAGAAAAATATGATGAGAGAGCGAGAGAGAGAGAGAGAAAATATGATAATAGAGAAAGTGAGAGAGCAGAGAGAAAAAGAAAGACAGAATGAGAAAAAAATATGACAGAGAATGAGAGAGAGAGAATATATGATAAATAGAGAATGAGAGAGAGAGAGAGAGAGAAAAGAGAATGAGAGAGGGAAGAGAGAGAGAGAGAGAAAATAAAATTTGATAAATTGAGAAAGTGAGAATGAGAGAGGGGGAGGAGAAAAAGAGAAAAATATGATGAGACAGCGAGAGAGAGAAAATATGATAATAGAGAAAGTGAGAGAGCAGAGAGAAAAAGAAAGACAGAATGAGAAAAAAATATGACAGAGAATGAGAGAGAGAGAATATATGATAATAGACTCTATTAGAGAAAGTGAGAATGAGAGAGTGGAGAGGAGAGAAAGAGAAAAAAATATGATAGAGAAAGTGAGAGAGAGAAAATATGATCAATTAAGAAAGTGAGAGAGAGAGAGAGAGAGAGATAGAATGAGAAAAAATGTGAAAGAGAATGAGAAAATGTGATGGAGAAAGTGAGAGCAGAGAGAAAGAGAAAGACAATGAGAAAAATTGATAGAGAATGAGAGAAAGAGAGAGAGAGAGAGACCCTATTTCCAATTCTATGATTTTTCTCAGATTTGTGTTTATGTTGGCGAGCACACTGGCATGGTAGTGACACACCCGCCTCACAGCAAGAAGGTCATGGGTTCGAGTTCCAGGCTCATTCAGGGTGTTCCTGCAGGTTTGCTTGTGTGGATTTCCGCCCACGGTCCAGAGGCATTTACATTAAGCTCAGGGCAGTGGGGAGGTCTTTTGGACCTGTGATGGGGTTCTGGGTGTCCCAGACACCACGAGTCTCCACTGTTGTGTGTGCATGCCGGTAAGAGGAGGAACCGTCTACCCGCGCATGCAAGGACTGACAGAAGCCACGCTATCCCTCCTCAACCTCCTACTTTTGTTTTAATCTCATTAATATTCAAGAGATGCAAATCAGCGTCACCACGCACGGCTGTCTTATTTACATATCCTAATACGGTACACTTTATTACACGATATATGTAAATAACAACAGTTGTTGTCGGTGTCAATGATATTATATTATCATTTAGTTTAAACCATTTTCGAAAATTCTACAAGTTGTTTGTAACTTGTGGACTTCTGTGAAAGTAAATATTATGAGGTAACACTCAGCTAGCAACTAAAAGCTAGATCAGCTAAAGTAGCTAAAATCAAGATAATAATTATTATCTAACTACATTTTCTCCAAAAAAAAAAGACATGTTTTTATTTTATTTTCCTCAGAGACATACACAGTGTTCTTTCACCGGCTATAAAGCTCACGTTAATGTGATTAAGTACTTAGATAAGCTAGTTACAGTTACCCTGGGGTCTACTTAAGCGAAACCCGGGGCCAATCCCAAATAACTCGACTCTCCCTCGATAGACCACTACAAGGCGAAGTGAATAACTGTAATCACACACTAGAAAGGGCATCAGATATCCACTTAATAGCTATTCGTTATTCGGCCCAGTTGAAGTACATCTGTAGAGATAATTTTCCGACAGTTTCATATAAAGTAGGTTTTTATTTCCGAAACGAACATATACAGAATATGTACTGATGCTTTACCTTTTCCCGAGACCCACCAGTGAAGTCCTGGAAGCGTTACCGCTGCTTCACAAGCGCCAGCATCTTATCGCGTGCGCTCACGTCCCGGTTGCCATGGCACTTTCTGTCACCTCGGTTAGCAGAGTCGTGAAGCGGGTGGAGGTAAAGAAGTTAGCTAGACTGCTTTTCAAAATAAAAGTTGAAAAAATTCTATGCGATGTGTATTTGTGTTCGTGATTCATTGAGCGGACTGTTGCGTTTTAATGGAATATTAGTTACAGAAACGCTAATCTAGTAGAATATAGCCAACATAAATATTTATTTTACAATAAACCACTCAGATGTTGCAAACTTTATTAAGTCTATGGTGGGTTGTCACGGCTTTCAAAATAAAAGTACTTCTGGATGAATATTAAATTTTTATTTAATTTTTTTCTTTAGAAAATTTGTTTAGTTAATTCTGTACATAATTCTAAAACAAACTGGTTACTATTATATCACATTTCAGGCGTTTCACTCACTCATTTGCTTACCTGCTTCATCCTATTTGGGTCTTATGGGAAACCGCCAATATGGCCGCCTGGTCAGGATTGTGGAAGTTCAAATAATTCTGCTGGGGTTTTATTGTTTAAATGAGTTTCTTAAAATTAAGCCAAATAAAGCCACGTCTCTTAAATACAGATACAAGTATTAGCGTCATTGTGGTACACATCTCCTACCAATACGTTGATGATATGTAGTACTTTTGTATATTTTTATCTGAATCAAAGCTCTGCACTTTTTAAAAAAGGGGTGTACTTCACAAAACAGAGTTTGAATAATAAGTAAAGTTCACTGCACACATCACAGACATTAAAAAGTTCTGCGCTAATGAAGAATAATGACACGGGCCAGATTTTCTGTGTTTCAGGAAGCAGCTCTTTATTGCTCCATGTCAACAGGCACAGGAAACAAAAGAACATTCCAGATTCTGAAAATACACTTTTCTCAACATGCAGCTACGGTTAAGGCTAAAAATTTTTTTTTTAATAATTCCACAGTACGACCCGTAAAATATTTCCATCTTTTTGTACACAGTAAAAGCAACCGTCATGTCATGCGACCTTTTTTGACTTAGTATCATTAGAAGTGAGTAAAAGCAGCTTCCGATAAACTTTATAAGTGCAGACGAACAGCGAGGAAATGATGCATGGCATCACATCGCAAAATATCACGACAGATGTAAAGTTCACAGCATGGCGGTGCTGCAAAAATTTACAGCAAAACAAATTACTGCAAACAGCATAAACACCTCCCTTCATTATCTTCATCAAGGCCACACCTCTTGATGGGTGTGTCCTTTTACAAGATTACTGAACCTGAAATTGTGTATTTTGGATATGATTCTTTTTCTTAAAAAGTGATCTAAATTTTAAAAATGCATACAAATGTCAATACAGTCATCCCTTGAATATCGCGGACAATGTTGACCAGACCTGGCCGCAATATTCGAAAAACCGCGAAGTAGGAACACCACGCCCCCGCCACCCCCCCCCCCACCATGTTGTCTCATTTGTATATGTTTTCACGTCTATACAATATCAAGAAGTGTATATTAAATGTTACACAGTTATATGCATATGTAAATACTGTAATGTATTAATATTTAAATATAATTTATATATAAATACTTTAAGTACTGTACTCACCTCTGAGAATACTGTAGCTCTTCTCCACGGTGCAGGACGTCCACAAACACTATACAATAAGATCACAAAAAAATCCCGCGGGAATGTGCGAGGCCACAGTGTCACACGTCTAAGCCAATCAGCTTGCGAGATTGAGTTGAGTGGGCGGGAGGCAACAGCGTCACGTGTCTAAGCCAATCGGCTTCCGAGATTGAGTTGAGTGGGCTGTCCCTGCCGGAACTGGGGAGGAGGGGCACTTCAGTCTGTCGTTTGGAAACAATGGACGTAGCCTGCTTTGGGTCCCTGCCTTCCGCTTGCGAACATGTGAGTTTCAGCATGGATTTTGAATTTATGAATATATTTATTTTTTATTAAAATACTGTGATGTACCAAGAACGCGATGCTCAAATTGCGAAGTGGCAAGGGATGACTGTACATCATTTGTTGCACTTGATTGGTCGTTATTATGCAGTAATATGTATGACAAAAAAGTTCTTGCTGCTCACTATCGCACAATCCATAGCGGGGTCCCCCCCCCACACACTTCCCCGACGCATATGCATACAGTGGACATGTAGCTTATAAATATCGCCTCCTTGTGGAGAATTTACCACAACAAAATTGCAAGCCAGTAGTGATTATGTTAAACTTTGAAGCTCCGCCCCAATTTTGACCATTTTATGCCTTCGTTCAGAAGAATCACGAAATCATTCACCAAATCAAGCTGAACAATAATATACAGTGAAACCGTGGTGGTCAAACGACTCCTTAGTCCAGGAGTGGCCAACCAGTCAGAGACCAAGAGGCTCATTTTTACTGCGTTACAACAAAGAACTACATCATACACATGAGCACACATGAACATCACCCATCCCTTTCTCACACACACACACACACACACACACCTTATAAATTCACACACCTACATGATAGAATACATCTTTGAAGGTCAGAGTGCAACTGTGGTTCGATAGCCGTGTTAACGTCCGATAGTCTGTGTTCAGCAGTGTGGTGGGACAGTTGGACGTCCAATACTGCGCGGTTTAGTTTGTCGTTTTCAGGAGAGAAGATTTCAACAACGTCACTGAGGGATTTTGTAACAAACTCTCCTTCATTGGATGGCTTTTCAGCCCATGTAATGTTCCAAGCCACTTGATACGATGCAAGCGTTACGGTCTCTGAGCACTTCGTAAATTTTTTGAAAATCTCTATCTGCTTTTCTTTTGGACTTTTCAAAGTGAACAGCTTGTGCTTGCGGAGTTCAGTCCCCTTAGGAAATTCCTGGTCGAAGTAAGCATGTAGCGAGCTGGAGCGGCGCTGAAGATTTGAAGTTTTGAAATGCGCCAATGACGCCTGACATATAAGGCAGAATGGCTTTCCATTACATTCGAGAACCCCCCAAAAAAATAAATAAACCCCTCCCACTCTGTTAGAAACGTCCTGTATTCATCTTCATATTTTCATTTTGCTGTGTGTGTTTTTTCTGCCATTTTAAGAGCAAATTCGACAAATTGTTTACTGAAATGTTTTCGCCCATACTGGGAAGCTTTGTGATATTTTCATCTCACGCACATAAGCATTTGACAATAATGTCATATCGAACTCAAGCGAAGCAAACACGCACATTAAAAAAAATACAAACTTTGATATGAACATAAGAGCCGCATAAAACCAGGTAATGGGCCACATGCAGCTCGGACGCTGCGGGTCGGCCTCACCTGCCTTAATTGAACAAATCAGAGTTTGATCAAAAAATATGAGGAAAATCCTCCTTGGTGTTGGAACAAATGACCCGAGTTGGAACCCATCAGAGCCGAGTGTGTTGAACGCTGCTCAGTGTACAGAACTTTGAACTGCCATTGAGTGAGAGTCTCGTACTGCGGATTGTATTTATTCATTACATCACGGCTACTTTAATTCGTAAGCCCGGGTCCGAAGAAAAGCAGCAGTGATTCTACTGGAAATAGAAAAGTTGTGAGAACGTGAAGAATCCACTACGATCAAGAGAAGGGAAAACCGTCACGCCCCCTCAAAGCATTAAACCTGTCCCCCATCTCTCCCTCCCCATCCATCCACATACGCGGACACATCGCAACCAGAAAGGTATGTAACCAAAATACTTATGTAGGTGTGTACTGTATACAAATACTAATTCGGTTAATTTTTACATACTATTAGGTTTGACTCTTTAGTGCATTAATGTACGTATTGTATACTGTATTAATATGTTTCATAAATACACCTCGTTTTCAAATTATATAAAACTGTATTGACGGAAGTAAACGTTCATCGGAACGCATTAATACACGTTTACCTATTTCTCACGGGAAATATCGTTTCACTCTTCCAACAAATCGGTGATCGATCAGATCTTTGGAACGAATTGTGTTCGACCACCAAGGGTCCACGGTATGTGATTTTGATACACATCCCTTTAATACACACACACACACACACACACACACACACACCGTTCTTTAATGAGCCTTAAAATATATTTTAAGTAAATAAAAAATAATCTAATCTAAGTACAAACTATAAACTGTATATATGGGCTGCAACAAAACAGCCAAAAGCGCAGAGGGTTTTTATAAAATAGAATACTGTATGAGAAGAGCGGCGCATCTCCTTGCTGAGAGAAAATAACAGAAGCGAAGAGCACTGAGCGAGGGATGATGGGAGACATCAATTGTCATCACTGTCGCTGCCCGATTCGCTCAGCTGCAGGTCATTTCCTGAAGGAGACAGACAGAAGACAGATCACCATAAAGCAGGGGTGGGAAAATTATGGGCCGTGGGCCACCACTGGCCCACTGTAGCCGAAATCAAACCACATGATTATGACTGCATTCACTGCTCTGCACCCGTCTGCAACAATGAGAACCAAATACTTTTTGACTGAGGTACGGTCAAAGGTCATGTGTCTGATTTGCCAAGAAACCATTTGGGGTTGAAAGTTATACAACATCAACCGTCACTCTTCCACCGAGCTGCCGAACGCACCAACAACCAGTCAATGCAAGAACAGACGGCCACCGCTCAGAGGTCAGCAGCTGGTTTGCAGGCTCTTTGGAACACCTTTATCTGACAAACTGCCGTCCAAGCATCAAGCATGAAGGCAAGTGATCTGCTGGCATTCAAATTAGCAAAAATCCTGAGCGCCTCAGGTCAGCTCTGAGAATCACCACAACCAAAATAACACCGGACTCCGATGCTCTGCCTGAAAAAAGTGATCAACAGCGTTCTCACTTAAAGAGAATGCAAGTATTCACGCTGGCATAACTTGATTTTGTTTCTATTTGATATGGATGCAGCTGGTGCTGGCCCAGCCCGGCTGTTAAAGTTTAAAAGTCAATGTGGCCCCTGAGCCAAAAAAGTTTGCTCATCCCTGGCATAAAGAGAGGCAGGGAAAAGACATACAGGAAGAGAAAGTAAAGAAAAAGACATGCAGAGAAACAGACACAAACAAAGAAACAGACAGACAAAGAAATAGACAGACAGAAAGAAAAAGACAGCAAAGCAGAGAAATGCAGACACAGACAACACTTTAATCAGTGTATAGCGCACACACACACACACACACACACACACACACACACACAAAGCGAGAGAAACAAAAAGAGGCAGACAAAGAAATGAAACAGAGACAGACAGAGAGAGAGAGACACACATTGAACGAGAAAGAGAAACAAAAACACAGACACACAGAAAGTAGACAGAGACAAAGAGACACAGAGCAAGAGGGAAACAAAAAGAGACAGATGCACACAAATGAGAGAGACACTCACAGAATAAAAGAGAAGCAAAAAGAGACAGGAGACAGAGACGAAGAGAGAGACAAACAGGGACACACAGAGCAAGAGAGAAACAAAAAGAGACAGAGATACACACACAGAAATGAGACAGAGACAAAGAGAGACACACACATAGAATGAGAGAGAAACAAAAAGAGACAGAGACGCACACGGAGAAAGGAGACAGAGACAAAGAGACAGAGACAGACAGACTCACTCAGCGTGTTTATTAGCTGGTTGTTGCCCTGTGATTTTTCTGTGCCGTTGCTCTGAGGTTCTCGGCTGGGTGAAAGGTGGAGGTTTGCACTCTCTTGCTCTCCGTCACTGCTGGAGCTGTCATTGTCTCCACTGCCTGAACCACTGCCAGAGTCAGAGGAGCTGCTCCCGCTACTGCTCATCTGCTCGATGATCTCCACCTCCGCCCGCAGCTCTGGGGGAGGGATTGTTTCATTTCAAGTGAAATGCTCAACTGTCCTGAGTGTAAGTGTAAAACTGAAGGCCGTCAGAGTGAAGCGTCTCACCTCTCTTGATGTCGTCCAGCTGGGGTTCAGGAGACGGGTTGTCCTTACTCGGGGACGTCTTCACTCCGCTGCTCGGTTTAGTGGAAGTTCGGAACTGGGACGCCGGCTGACTGGATCTCAGTGACTGCTGCTCGATCCGAGCTTGGATCTTACTGCTGCCCTCAGCTCTAATACGACAACAAAGGGGTCAAAGGTCAATTAAGACGAGTCATAGCTTGCTATTACGCTCACTGATCCATTACACAAAGTAACAACCCTCACCTGGTCTTCTTCACCTGAATACTGCTGTTCAGCTTCTCCAGCACAAAGTCACCCGTGTCGTGGTTGATAATCAAAACGCAGTCCTTCTGATACGGCCGCTTATTGCCTTTAAAGACCGTCATGGGAGGAGTCGAACCCTGACGACAACAGTGATTAATCACAATAAAAATACAAGTTCAGAGGATCAGTGATTCGGAACCTCAAGGGGAAAAAACGACTCACCGGTATGTGTGGGAGCGTAATGGTGACCTCGTCTCCTTTTCCCACCTGCAGCTCTCCTTCGCACGATGTGTCGATGGAGGCCGGCTTAAAGTCATCTGTGACAGAAAGGATGTAATTGTGAATAAAAACATACCCAAAAAAAATTTAATTTAATAAACTTCAATCACAGTGATTACAGAAAACAATGAACTTTATCACAATATGCTAATTTTTTGAGAAGGACTAGTATATATACAGTATAAATAAACTCTCCCACACTGTTCAAAAGTCCTTTGTTCTTCTTCATATTTTTGTGTTGCTGTGCATTTTTTCTTTCATTTTATGAGTGAACTTCACAAATTGTTTATTGAAATGTTCTCGCCATACTGGGAAGCTTTGCGGTATTTTCATCTCTCGCACATAAGCATTTGACAAAAATACAGTATAAAATTCAAGCGAAGCGAACACGCACATTAAAAAAATACAAACAAAGTACTTGGCGTGTCCTCTGGAAGGACAGTAGATAAGGAAACTTGGTGGTGGAATGAGGAAGTGCAGGAGTGTGTACAAAAGAAGAGGTTAGATAAGAAGAAATGGGACATAGAAAGAACCAAGGAGAGTAAACAGGAGTACAGGGAGACACAGCGTAAGGCGAAGGTAGCGGTGTCAAAGGCCAAACAGAGGGCATATGATGACTTGTATGATAGGTTGGACAGTAAGGAGGGAGAAAATGATTTATACAGGTTGGCACAGCAGAGAAATAGAGATGGGAAGAACGTGCAGCAAGTTAGAGTGATTAAGGACAGAGTGGGAAACGTGTTGACTGATGACAGAAGTGTGCTGGGAAGATGGAAAGAGTACTTTGAAGAGCTGATGAATGAGGAAAATGAGAGAGAGAAAAAAAAGAGTAGAAGAGGTGACTGTTGAGGACCAGGAAGTAGCAAAGATTAGTAAGGGTGAAGTGAGGAGGGCATTGAAGAGGATGAAGAGTGGAAAGGCAGTTGGTCCTGATGATATACCGGTGGAGGTATGGAAGTGTCTAGGTGAGGTAGCAGTAGATTTTCTGACAAGAACATTCAACAAGGTGTTACAGAGTGAGAGGATGCCAGATGAATGGAGGAGAAGTGTGCTGATGCCCATTTTTAAGAACAAGGGAGACATGGAGAGTTGTGGCAACTACAGAGGGATAAAGTTGATGAGCCATACGATGAAGTTATGGGAAAAAAATAGTGGAAGCTAGACTAAGGGCAGAGGTCAGCATTTATGAACAACAGTTTGGTTTCATGCCAAGAAAGAGCACCACAGATGCAGTGTTTTCTTTGAGGATGTTAGTAGAGAAGTACAAAGAAGGTCAGAGGGAGCTGCATTGTGCATTTGTGGTTCTGGAGAAAACATATGACAGGGTGCCGAGAGAGGAACTGTGGTATTGCATAAGGAAGTCTGGAGTGGCAGAGAAGTATGTTAGACTGGTCCAGGACATGTATGAGAGATGTACGACAGTGGTGAGGTGTGTTGTCGGTGTGACAGAAGAGCTCAAGGTGGAGGTGGGACTGCATCAAGGGTCAGCTCTGAGCCCCTTCTTGTTTGCTATGGTGATGGACAGGCTGACAGATGAGGTTAGACAAGAATCTCCATGGACTATAATGTTTGCAGATGACATTGTGATCTGTAGTGAGAGCAGAGAACAAGTGCAGGAAAATCTAGAGAGGTGGAGATATGCCATGGAAAGAAGAGGAATGGAGGTTAGCCTCAGTAAAACAGAATACACGCATGTGGACGACAAGGACCCAAGAGGAACGGTGAGGTTACAGGGAGCAGAGATAAAGAAGGTGGACGATTTTAAGTACTTAGGCTCAACAGTCCAGAACAATGGATAGTGTGGAAAAGAGGTGAAGAAGTGTGTGCAGGCAGGTTAAGTTGGAATGGTTGGAGAAAAGTATCTGGTGTGATGTGCGATAGGAAGGTATCAGCAAGAATGAATGGAAAAGTGTACAAGACAGTGATGAGGCCAGCGATGTTGTATGGTTTAGAAACAGTGGCTGTGGGGAAAAGACAGGAAGCTGAGCTGGAGGTAGAAGTGATGAAAATGTTAAGGTTCTCTTTGGGAGTAACGAGGATGGATAGGATCAGGAATGAGTACATCAGAGGGACAGCACATGTTAGACGTTTTGGAGACAAAGTCAGAGAGGCTAGATTTATATGGTTTGGACATGTACAGAGGAGGGATACTGAGTCTATTGGTAGTAGGATGCTGAGGTTGGAACTACCAGGCAGAAGGTCTAGAGGAAGACCAAAGAGAAGATTTATGGATGTGGTGAAGGAGGACATGAGGATCGTTGGAGTAAGAGTAGAAGATACAGAGGATCGGGTGAGATGGAGGCGGACGGTTTGCTGTGACGACCACTGAAGGGAACAGCTGAAAGGAAAAGAAGAAGAAACAAAAACTTCAAAATTAACACAAGACCACGTGAAACCAGGCAAAGTGCCACATGTGGCTCGGAAGACGCGGGTTGGGTACTCCTGCTCTACGTAAATGGCTGAAGTGCCCTTGAGCAAGTCACCCGGCCCCTAAATTGCTCTCAGGGGGGCCACAACATGTGTGTGCTCTCACTTTGGGTGGGTTCAATGCAGAGACATTTTCACAGAATTTCCCCTCACAGGATTAATACCGTGTATCAAAACCAGCTAAATCAAATTCAAGGAATGAAGGATGGAAGGAAGTAAAGAAAGAAAGAAAGGACCCTGCATGAAAGACAGACAGAGACCTTGCAGGAAAACCGAATGAAAGAAAGATGATATACAGGGATCCCTCACTGTCTGCGGGTAATGGGGACCGAGACCCCCTCCCACGTGACTGCCGATTTCCGCGAACTAGGATCGACATCCCTGACTGACGTAATACGTATATGTATACTGTATATCATCTTTTCCTTTCGGCTTTTTCACGGGTTGCCACTGCAAATTATTCGCCTCCATCTTCATATGCAAGTCATATTAATGATTGGCATGTTTGATTTGGTTCATAGGTTTTTCCACCGGATGCCGTTCCTGACACACCCCTTTAGCAAGGGACAGAAAAACGCAGACAGCTATGCAGCTCCTCTTTAAGAAAGTCAGCAATGGTTCTTTTACATCAACCTCTCACCATAGACAGTGAGGGACATGGCCGGCCTTTGACAACCCAGTTAGCTGCACTGAGGGGGCAGTGACAACCTTGTGGAAAGTGGGACTCGAACCCCCAACCTTAGGATCAGCGATCCAGCGCCTTGACCACCACGACCCATACATGTATGTGTGTATATAAATGCTTGTAATAGCAATGAAATATTCAAAAATAATGCATAAGATGTAAATAAAATAAATACACACACATACAGATGCGCGCCTCACATAAACATATAAGCAGTTTGTTGGGGGGTTTTGGGTTGGGTTGGGTTTTTTTTTTTTGCATAGTTGGCCTTGTTTTTGTGGCACTTCCTTAATTACCTTCTTTTTTTAATTCAATTAATTTTTTTTTGAAACCGAGATGCACTGAAGCTGCATGAATTGAAGCGGATGGATCCCTGTAATTGCACAAATGAAAAGGAAGTAAAGCAAGAAAACAAAAGGAAAACACGAGAAATATTGAGGGCATTTTATACAAAAAAAAACAACAAAAAAAAAACCTACTTTTTGTTATTCCACTGAATGCTTAAGTATAAACCACTTTTAAGCAATTTGTCAAAGCTGCTTGTATGGAAAATTAATCATCACCTTCTAGCCAATAAGATCAGAGAATTCAACAACAGATTATTTTCGTGCATTAGTGATTGATTAGTGTTTTAAAGTGAAGTTTTATGTCATGCTGGTGTTTGGAGGTAAAAGAAGGTGAAGTTCATTCTGACAGATTGACACCAATTAGGTGTAACAGGACTGTGCAGATTTTTTAAATGAAAAACATGGTAGTTATAACAGCAATAATTTAAATGGTTTTTAAATACCAGGAATTTACATATACACATTACTAATCGTCTAAAAATAAAAAATTTAAAAAAAAAAAGAAGAAGAAGGGAAGTAGTCGTGAAGTGCTGTTATTCTGGGACGAGACTGTGTGAGAAATATCGCGATATTACAGAGAACAAGAGCGAGATTCTCAGCTCGTTGTTTTCAGGCTCTGGAAGAAGAGCTGAGGGACACAGCGCGCGCGCTTCACTCACATCTGATGGTGTGGAAGGAGGACTTGGCTCTCTTATCGAAGCTCTCGCCCAGTTTCAAAACATGCTCCTCTTTATCCAAAACCGCATTACAGCTTCCGTTCATGACCGTCAGCGGCTAATAATCACCTCCTCACACCTGCATTCAATCACCTGCGGCCTGCTCGGGGTGCAAATTCTCTCTCTGACAAATAAACAAAATCATATCATGCACAACTTGTTGACATCCGAGCGGAATGTTTATTTTATCGGAAAAGAGAAGCGGAAACACTCGCGATGTCAAAATAAAAGTCGCGTATTAAAGACGGAAGATGAAGCCAGACAAAAATGCTCAAGTGTCATGTTAAAATATGTAAAACGAAGAAGTAACCAAATAAACGTTATTTATTTGAATAACACCGAATAGGATTATTACTTTAATGCTTATTTGAATAAATAATAAAACAGTTAAAAAAAAAGCAAAATAAATGTCTAAAAATACTGTATAATACTGGGTAAAATGTTATAAGATTTTTTTTTGTCCACTTGTGTATTTGTTTTTAATCGTTGTAAATATGTACACTTCAGATCACTTGTTTTCTTTAAAACTATAATGATGCTGGATCTCGAAGATAAACAATAATAATCAGAACAACAAAACACAACACCAAAAAATGTATGTATTTGCATGCAATGGTTTTTATCTACACTATTCCTGTTGTAGCAGGATTATTCAATATGAACTCAAAGTTAAAAAAATATATTCCTGGTTGACCAACTCCAATTTGGCTCAAAATTATTTTATATCACTGTTCCTCTATTATGAGCAGTGAACACATGCAGAATTTTCGACTTTAGCGAAAAGGGGTTTTGAAGATCCAACCTCCAAAATATTGGGTTCCAGGCCCCGTTTGTCATTGAGTCAGAATTCAGGGCTGAAATTGGTACTTGGGGTGATTCTGGACCAATTATCAGAATTGATCCATTTATTTTCTTTTTAAAGTTATTGGCTTCTCAAATGTCTATCTTTTTTTAATCGACAGAAATAAAATTTTCAAGAACTCCCTGTGAGGACAAGATCACTCACAGATAGTTAATTGTGTTAAAATCCTCTTATTTGAGGACAGATGTGTGTAAAAGAAAAATTGACGATACAAGCCATAATACTGGATAGGAGTTCAGGGCCCTGAAAAGGGTTCACACTGGGGGATGGGGGTGCACACAAAACACATCTTTGCTAATTTTTGGGTGACAGGTTCATCATATTGGCAATTACTCATGGTAAGTAAACCTTTTCTACTTAATTGTAAAAATATTGCCTATATTTGGTCAAAATTTCAACTTGTTTTCTCGTCTCCTTCACTGCAAAATAATGTGAAATGTAAGCGGGCTTTTTGTTTGTTTTTGGAAAGCCCCCATAATCCCCTTTCTTTTACTATCAAAAGGTTGTCAGTACAATTAAATCCCTAAAACCTGACACAAACTTCCCTTGCATAAGATATCTGCTGTTCATGTCTCCCTGAGCATGATAGTATTTTAATATTCCAGCTTTCATATGTTCTGCTATCCTTCAAGGTATTGCATCATCTCCTTGATGAAACACTAGAAAACTAATTATAAATTCATTGATGTGGCAGCATGGCTTCTGACAAGTGCAACGTTGGCATTTCCTTGAAAGAGGACTCTGATAAACATACAGTATGCAGAGCTGGAGGTAGCATGATGAAGAGATGAAAATGTTGAGGTTCTCTTTGGGAGTAACGAGGATGGATAGGATTAGGAATGAGCACATCAGAGGGACAGCACATGTAAGACGTTTTGGAGACAAAGTCAGAGAGGCTAGATTGAGATGGTTTGGACATGTACAGAGGAGGGATAGTGAGTATATTGGTAATAGGATGCTGAGGCTGGAACTACCAGGCAGAAGGCCTAGAGGAAGACCAAAGAGACGATTCATGGATGTGAAGGAGGACATGAAGGTCGTTGGTGTAAGAGAAGAAGATGCAAAGGATAGGGCGAGATGGAGGCAGATGATTCGCTGTGGCGACCCCTGAAGGGAAAAGCCGAAAGGAAAAGAAGACTGTACTATACAGAAGCCTGAAATCATAAGCATATTAAAAGTAATAAACTAGGCTATTAACGAATGAAGTTCACTACAAGAGGCAATCCCATCTCCATGTGCTCATAGTAGTCACACCTTCATCATCAAGCTAATTCAGATACAGTACTTGAATCATTGGACTGCACTGATGACTTTTAAAAATAAATAAACAATGAGTCAACAAAAACTTTCATCCCAATCCTGAATAAAAGCACCTGTTTTATTGTGTTGTGCACATTTGATGATCACAAATAAATAAATAAATGGCCCTCCTATGCACATGGTGTGATGTTCATCCGATTACCGTAAATATACAAACAAACTCGCCTAAAAATTAATAGTTATTCATTACAAATAAATATTTATCTGTACATTGAGCTCTATGAAGAAAATCGATATTTCCGTAACAAAGATCGCTGTTTGATAAAACTTTAATGGTGTTAAAAAAATTATAATAACCCATGGTTTAAAAATGTACATCCGAGAGCTCTTATATGGTGTATCTTACTGTAAAAAGAAGCCTTTAACCAATCATATTTTTGCATCACCAAAGTGGGCGTGGTTAGAGTAGAAGTGTGTGTGTGTGTGTGTGTGTGGTTGTGTGGAGAAACAGATGAAAGATATCGCGATACAGGATAATGAAAGCGTGGAAGTTGAATATATAATGACAGCACCAGAACCAAAACTTATTTTATTGTTCAGTGGAAAACGGAAGTCTGGGAAAGACTACGTGACAGATTTATTACGAAAAAGGTGATTAGCATGAAAACGTAAAACCAATGCTAACAGCTAATGCTTCCGGTTTTTCAGCTTGAAGTGTTTAAACAGGTTTATGGGCAATTTAATATCAATTCCGAAAAGTACAGATATTCTGCCAAGAAACGTTCGACGTAATGAAAAATGGCGATTTATTTCATGATATTAGGATGAATGCATCACCTAGTTGGAAAAGTAAATGGTGTGTAAAAATTGGCTAACTGCCCGAACGTAAGCAAGATTCCATCAGTCGGTTGTTTGTTACGTTTTTGCACGTGCGTTTGTGTGCAGATTGAGTCCAAGGCTGTGTTGCATCCTGCGGCTTTCTGCGCCACTTAAAGAGCAATATGCAAAGGTAAAGATCTTCTCGTGCTGCTGAATACACGTCAAATCACTTCCAATAGGAAATTCTTCAGAATCCTCATATTAATAGGAGCACAGGCTGGATTATGAGCAGCTGCTGGGAGCAGGACAGTATAAGGAGCATCACCGGGCGGAGATGATCAGCTGGGGCGAGAGCAAGAGGCACCAGGATCCGGGATTCTTCTGTCGCAAGGCGGTATGCGGAGCTGCTCAGCCCGTGTGGGTGAGAATGAAAATTGGCATCGTTTCCACCCAGCTCACCATCATTAATCATCTTACACCTGCTGAAAAAAAGTAACTTGAGAACATCGTCTCATGCATACAGAAAATGATGAGATACGCAGATCACGTTGCCACTATTCTGCACGTCTGCAGAACTTTGGGTTTGGTGGCACTTGACCATCTTTCAGCTGTGATTGGTCATTTACCTGTAGGTTCAGCTCAGGTGGAGCAGTGGTGGTCTAGTGGTGAGGGAACAGGATCGCTGATCCTAAGGTTGGGGGTTCGAGTCCCCACAAGGTTGTCACTGCGCCGCCACCCCCCCCCTCCCCAGTGCAACTAACTGGGTTATCAAAGGCGGGCCATGTCTCTCACTGTCTATGGTGAGAGGCATGCAAAAGAACCATTGCTGACTTTCGGAAAGAGTAGGCTGCAAAGCCGTCAGCGTGCTTCTACGACCTGGAGAGGGATGGGCTCCGCCAGGCCAAATCAGCCCAAGTCTTACACCGACATCAGTGTTCAGTATTGAAGTTGCTCGGTTTACTACGCAGAAGCAGCAGCTCAGTTGAACTCTGCACCCACCCACCCACTTCATATCACTCATTGTAATGGCGGTCATTGATTTTGCATGGTCGATTGTCGCTTCCTGTGTGCAGGCAGCATTAGTTTTTTCAAACACCAGCTACTCTTGGAAGGTCATCTCTTCCACTTAGAGAAAGAAACCATCATAAAGTACAAATAAGTCTGAAGAATATTTACAATATGCTGAAAATGTACAGGGCTTTGAAGTATCTGAATCTGAGTGTGCTTGAAAATGATCTCGGTGGCCTGTGCGACTGTTAAGTGGAGTTAAACCAACAAGTACAGGATCTCTATAAGCAGAGATGGGGCTGGGCTCAGAATAACAATAAAAGTAAAAAATTAACTCGATTTATATATTACAGCCCCGGACACAAACCCAGGACCTTGCTGTGAGGTGTGCATTCTAACCACTAAACCAAGTGACGCCTATTGCACCTTGTAGATACATCATGGTGGGGAAAATTTGAATATGATTAGGAGACAGGAGCATAGGGTGACTTATAAAAGCGGAGGTATGAGCACACAGGTCAACTACATCTTGTGTAGGCAATGTAATTTGAAGGAAGTCAGTGACTGCAAAGTAGTAGTGGGTGAGAGTGTTGCCAAACAGCATAGGATGGTGTGCAGGATGATGCTGATGGTGAGAAAGGCAAAGGCAGAGCAGAAGACAAAGTGGTGAAAGCGTGTCGTGTTGTCTTCAAAGAGGGGTTGAAACTGGCTTTGGGTGGTCAGGAAGTGCTTCCAGATGACTGGACAACCACAGCCAATGTGATCAGGGAGACTTGGTGGTGGAATGAGGAAGTGCAGGGGTGTGTACAAAGGAAGAGGTTAGCGAAGAAGAGGGACACAGAGGGGACCGAAGAGAGTAAACAGGAGTACAGGGAGACACAGCATAAGATGAAGGTAGCAGTGTCAAAGGCCAAACAGAGGGCATATGATGACTTGTATGCGCGGTTGGAAAGTAAAGAGGGACAAAATGATTTATACAGGTTGGCACAGCAGAGAAATAGAGATGGGAAGGACTTACAGCAAGTTAGAGTGATAAAGGACAGAGAGGGAAATGTATTGACTGATGGCAGAAGTGTGCTGGGAAGATGGAAAAAGTACTTTGAAGAGCTGATGAATGAGGGAGGGAAAAAAAAAAAAGTAGAAGGTGACTGTTGAGGACAAGGAAGTAGTAAAGATCAGTAAGGGTGAAGTGAGGAGGGCACTGAAGAGGGGAAAGGCAGTTGGTCCTGATGACATACCGGTGGAGGTATGGAAGTGACTAGGTGAGGTAGCAGTAGATTTTCTGACAAGAACATTCAACAAGGTCTTAGAGTGAGATGATGCTGGAGGAATGGCGGAGAAGTGTGCTAGTGCCCATTTTTAAGAACAAGGGAGACATGGAGAGTTGTGGCAACTCCAGAGGGATAAAGTTCATGAGCCATACAATGAAGTTATGGGAAAGAATAGTGGAAGCTCGACTAAGGGCAGAGGTCAGCATTTGTGAACAACAGTTTGGTTTCATGCCAAGAAAGAGCACCACAGATGCAGTGTTTGCTGAGGATGTTAATAGAGAAGTACAGGGAAGGTCAGAGGGAGCTGCATTGTGCCTTTGTGGATCTGGAGAAAGCATATGACAGGGTACCCAGAGGGGAACTGTGGTATTGCATGAGAAAGTCTGGAGTGGCAGAGAAGCATGTTAGAGTGGTGCAGGACATGTATGAGAGATGTAAGACAGTGGTGAGGTGTGCTGTCGGTGTGACAGAAGAGTTCAAGGTGGAGGTAGGACTGCATCAAGAGTCAGCTCTGAGCCCCTTCTTGTTTGCTATGGTGATGGACAGGCTGACAGATGAGGTTAGACAAGAATCTCCATGGACTATGATGTTTGCAGATGACATCGTGATCTGTAGTGAGAGCAGAGACCAAGTGCAGGAAAACCTAGAGAGGTGGAGGTATGCCCTGGAAAGGAGGGGAATGAAGGTTAGCCTCAGTAAAACAGAATACGTGTATGAATGACAAGGACCCAAGAGGAACGGTGAGGTTACAGGGGGCAGAGATAAAGAAGGTGGAGGATTTTAAGTACTTAGGCTCAACAATCCAGAGCAATGGAGAGTGTGGAAAAGAGGTCAAGAAGCGTGTGCAGGCAGGTTGGAATGGATGGAGAAAAGTGTCCGGTGTGATGCGTGATAGGAAGGTATCGGCAAGAATGAAAGGAAAAGTGTACAAGACGGTGGTAAGGCCAACGATGTATGGTTTAGAAACCGTGGTGCTGTGGAAAAGACAGGAGGCAGAGCTGCAGGTAGCAGACATGAAAATGTTGAGGTTCTCTTTGGGAGTAATGAGGATGGATAGGATCAGGAATGAGTACATCAGAGGGATAAGCACATGTAAGATATTTTGGAGACAAAGTCAGAGAGGCTAGATTGAGATGGTTTGGACATGTACAGAGGAGGGATAGTGAGTATATTGTTTGTAGGATGCTGAGGTTGGAACTACCAGGCAGAAAGCCTCAAGGAAGACCAAAGAGCAGATTTATGGATGTGATGAAAGAGGACATGAAGGTAGTTGGAGTAAGAGTGGAAGATGCAGAGGATAGGGTGAGATGGAGGCAGATGATTCGCTGTGGTGACCCCTGAAGGGAAAAGCCTAAAGGAAATGAAGAAACAAATGAATGCATAAAAAATTCCTATGATGCAATAATTTAGTAAAGGTGATCACATGGACTCCGAAAAATGGCAACAGATCAAAATTTCAGATCACCCAGGATAATATAGTACATATCTTGAAGCAGCACTCCAGTGTAGTTTTCAACTTCCTGTCTGTCATGTTCCGTAAGACCAGGATTATAGTCTGACCTTAACCTGGTGCACTGTAAGACGACAATGTTCTGCTGCCTGATTGGATCAACTGCTTACTGCTCACCAGTCCTGGCCTTTCTCTCTTTCGTCCTGTCTAGATTGTGAGTGACTGCAGGCGCATGTCTGATCTGGAATGGTTTTGGAGTCAGTATCCACAGCAGTGTATGAGTGTCCGGGTGGAAGCCTCCAAGCAGACCAGGACACAGAGGGGCTGGAGGTTTACAGCAGGTACAAGAACATTTAACACTACAGACTGTGAAGATATTTCTTGTATATAAAGTAACAGATGGAGAGATTTGCAGAAAAACCTTCTGGTGTTCCATCGCGCTTTAGAAGAGTGGTGTCTGCTAAAAATACTTGGCAGAATTATGCAAGGATATGTTTTGGTAGGGGAAGCAGGAAAAAAAAATAAAAAAAAAAAAATAGCTACACTCCAAAAACTGACACATGGTAGAGTGTGAATCACACCACAAACCAGCTTTAACCCTTTCATGCCAGCGGGACCATATGGTCCTCTTTCAAAAAATGCGAACTCCTAGTCCTTCTCAAAAAATGAGCACATTGTGATAAAGTTCATTATTTTCTATAATGTACTGATAAAAAAAAAATCAAACTTTCATATATTTTAGATTCATTGAACCCCAAACTGAAATATTTCAGGTCTTTTATTGTTTGAATACTGATGATTTTGGCATGCAGCTCATGAAAACCAAAAATCCCCATCTCAAAAAATTAGCATATTTCATCCAACCAATAAAAAAGTACTTTTAATACAAAAAAGTCAACCTTCAAATAATTATGTTCAGTTCTGCACTCAATACTTGGTTGGGAATCCTTTTGCAGAAATGACTGCTTCAATGCGGGCGTGGCATGGAGGCAATCAGCCTGTGGCACTGCTGAGGTGTTACGGAGGCCCAGGATGCTTCGATAGCGGCCTTAAGCTCATCCACAGTGTTGGGTCTGGTGTCTCTCAACTTTCTCTTCACAATATCCCACAGATTCTCTATGGGCTTCAGGTCAGGAGAGTTGGCAGGCCAATTGAGCACAGTAATACCATGGTCAGTAAACCATTTAGCAGTGGTTTTGGCACTGTGAGCAGGTGCCAGGTCGTGCTGAAAAATGAAATCTTCATGCTTCCATCTGCTGAAAAGCTTTATGGAGATGAAGTGCTCCAAAATCTCCTGATAGCTAGCTGCATTGACCCTGCCCTTGATAAAACACAGTGGACCAACACCAGCAGCTGACATGGCACCCCAGAGCATCACTGACTGTGGGTACTTGGCACTGGACTTCAGGCATTTTGGCATTTCCTTGTCCCCAGTCTTCCTCCAGACTCTGGCACCTTGATTTCCGAATGACATGCAAAATTTGCTTTCATCCAAAAAAGTACTTTGGACCACTGAGCAACAGTCCAGTGCTGCTTTTCTGTAGCCCAGGTCAGGCGCTTCTGCTGCTGCTTCAAAAGTGGCTTGACCTGGGGAATGCGGCACCTGTCGCCCAGTCCACTGCTTCCACAGGTCCCCCGAGGTCTGGAATCGGCCCTTCTCCACGATCTTCTTCAGGGTCCGGTCACTTCTGGTTGTGCAGCGTTTCTTGCCACACTTTTCTGTTCCCACAGACGTCCCACTGAGGTGGCTTGACACAGCACTCTGGGAACAGCCTATTCGCTCAGAGATTTCTTTCTGTGTCTTACCCTCTTGCTTGAGGGTGTCAATGATGGCCTTCTGGACAGCAGTCAGGTCGGCAGTCTTACCCATGATTGCGGTTTTGAGTAATGAACCAGGCTGGGAGTTTTTAAAAGCCTCAGGAATCTTTTGCAGGTGTTTAGAGTTAATTGGTTGATTCAGATGATTAGGTTAATAGCTCGTTTAGACTACCTGAACATATGCTCATTTTTTGAGATAGGAATTTTGGGTTTTCATGAGTTGTATGCCAAAATCATCAGCATTAAAACAATAAAAGACCTGAAATATTTCAGTTGGTGTGCAATGAATCTAAAATATATGAAAGTTTAATTTTTATCAGTACATTCCAGAAAATAATTAACTTTATCACAATATGCTAATTTTTTGAGAAGGACTAGTACTAGATGCATTGTACTCAGTGCTACTCAAGTGTTCTATACTTGTTGTGGTGTCACCTGATGCAACACAGCTTGGTCCCACATGCCTTCGTCACCTGTGAGTGTGCAGGATTTTGTTATTCATGAATTTGTGAGTGTTATTGAGAGAGTACCAGGGGCGGTGGTGGTCTAGTGGTATAGGGCACTGGATCGCTGATCCAAAGGTTGGGGGTTCGAGTCCCACTCTCCACAAGGTTGTCACTGCCCCACCCCCCACCCCCACCCCCAGTGCAGCTAACTGGGTTATCAAAGGCGGGCCATGTCTCTCACCGTCTATGGTGAGAGGCATGTAAAAGAACCATTGCGGACTTTCGTAAAGAGTAGCTGCAAAGTCGTCAGCGTGTTTCTGTCCCTTGCTAAAAGGGTTGTGACAGGAAGGGAATCCGACATAAAAATCTCTGCCAAATCAAACGTGCGAATCAGATGATTCGCTGTGGTGACTCCCGAGTAAAAGGGAAAAGCTGAAAGGAAGACAGACAGATTGAGAGAGTACCAACAAACAACATCTACCTTGACTTTGCAAAGGCCTTCAACACAGTCCTGCATCAGCAACTTCTATCCAAGCTTCGGTATTAAAGGTAAAGTTCACAAATGGGTATCAGCATTCCTCAGTGACAGAAGACAGTGTGTGAAGGTGAATAGATAAAGCTCCACATGGGGAAATGTGACAAGTGGCATACCACAGGGTAGTGTCCTTGAACCTGCTCTGTTTGTTGCATTTATTAATGCTCTCCCTGATTCCACCTACTGAGATGTTTGTGGATGATACAAAGCTGTACAGAAGATCAATACACAGACAAGGAGATCCTGCAAAGAGATACCAACTATCTTACAACATGGGAAGACATGTGGCAACTCAGTTTCAATACAGACAAATGTAAAAGTACTTCATATAGGATAAAACAAGCACAAGTATACCATGCAGGGGCAGTCAGGGACCAATATTCTGGAGGAGACAAGTCTTGAGAAAGATTTAGGAATCAGCATGGACCCAGAGCAAGGCTAACAGGATAGTGGGACTTATAAGACGTTCTTACCAACACTTGGACTCAGAATCTCTTAGGCTACTGTATGCAGCTTTATTGAGGCCCCACCTAGGAGTACTGCAACATGGCCTGGTCCCAAAGACTGCAGAAAGACAAGAACCTCCTAGAACAAGTACAGCGTAGAACGACAAAGTCTGTCTTCATATCCAAGGTCGTTTGATATCAACTGAAAACTACATATCCCAAGCCTGCAATACCATGCTCCAGAATCTGAACAAAAAAATCCATGAGTTCTTCCGTCCAAGAAACCGAACAAAAATCAGAAGTTTAACTCGAGAAACACATGAGAAAAAACGAGACCAAGAGGAAGGAAAAGTGCGTGACTTCCGGAAGTCGTTGATACCATGCATCACCCTCAAAGCTGTCCTGGGGAAGTCCAGAAGTTGTTGATACTGCATGTATCATGCAGTGTTTTTAGTGCTCTCATGCCTTCGCTGTGAACAATAAAGCGCAACCATTTTAATAGATGAAACAGGGAAATCATAGTCACCGTCATAGAGATGCGGAGAAACTCGGAAATCAAAGTAAAGCAGGAACTGGTGGAGCACAGAGCTGAGAGCCAGAGAGGAACAGTCTTCTAGCAGAGGGAAGGGTGCTGCTCACCTTTACAGCTCGTGATTAAATGGAACTAGGTATGCGTGTTTAGCACTCCACCAGTGTGTGAAAGCCACGCCCACCCTCCAAACCCACATTTCAAAGCACAACTCTTGTGAGAGACCATAACACACTAAAATTAGAACCACAGTAAAGTTAAAGAGTCTCTCACAACACAGGCCATATCAGTGTACTGTATTCAATAAACTTTTCACTTAATTTGCAGACCTATGGTATGAGTTACGGTACTGTTCACTTTTGTTCAAAAGACGACGGAACGGATTATGACCATTTACATTATTTGTAATGGGAAAAGCGGATTGGGAATCCAAACAAATCGGAATCTGAACAACCGTCTGTAAAGGATTAAGTTCGAGTACCGAGGCTCTACTGTACACTCAATATTTACGGAGACTTTACAGATCTCCTCCCTCTCACTGAGAACCACATCACAAGAGGACACAAGTACCATCTTTCCAGCCAAATACTGTCGGATGAATACAAAACATTTCTTCAAAGAGTGGTTAAGCTATGGAACAAGCTCCCAGAAGATGTTGAGTGTGCACCATCTGTTAACAGTTTCAAGGCACGGCTTGACAGAATGTGGGCTGATAAGATGTACTTAACTGATGAGATAAGCCTCTTCAGTGCTCCTCAATACAATACACCATATACCACCTCCAGCGACAAACACGATTCAGAGTACCAAATAGAAAACCCACAGATCGGCTTGCAGGCAAAATTGCCTAAACGAAGCTGAAGAGTGTGTATGTATGTTGTTTGCTAATATTATTGTGTTATAATCTTGTTGAAAGAAATGTGTTTCGGGTGTTTACTTCTGCCTTTTTGATTAGAAAAACCTAGTGATTTTTTTTTTTTTTTATTAACTGCAAAAAAAATTGGGGCATTAAAGGGTTAAACATGGTGGATGGTGCATCATACAAAGCCACATCCCACACAGGAAGCAATGAGCGACCATGCATAGTAGGTGAACACTAGCAAAATGAGCAACAAGAGGCTAAGTGAGTGAGCAGGTACGGGGTTAAGCTGAGCTGAATGGCCGCAACACAATTCAAGCCAATACCAATCAGGGCTTAAAGAGACTGTTGATTGACAGATGCCAACAAAACGAGCTCCCAAAAACCTTTCCTGTTCACTTCTGTCGGCGGCTTAATATCTCGATCTGAAGCATCGTACATTTACAGCATTTGGCAGACGCTCTTATCCAGAACGACTTGGAATTTTTTTTTTTTTTTAAACTTAACTGAGGGCCTTTCTCAAGGGCCCAACAGTGCTGATAGTCGGGATTGAGTAACCCATCGAATTAACCACTAAGCCGCCTTTCCCCGTCTTACCAATAAAGGTGGTTCTTCAGGGTGTAATGATTACAACACACCTGAAGTCCAATAACGGAAAAGGATTGTCGTCATGACAACACAGGCAAACTCTTATTTGTGTAATAGCTTAGATTATACTTGTTTTCGTCAGGCTTCCAGATGTGGAACAGAGGTTAACACCAAATCATAATGACTCACCTTGTTTGTAAACTGACTGACATTATCCCGGTGTTCCTCAGGAGTTGATGATGCGGAGTCTGAATGTGGTCTGGATCAGGGTGTGGACTTTGACTGGACTATAAGGAACGATGGAGATGTCACTGATCTCCAAGAACAGCTCGAGGGACTGTCGACATTTGCTCAGGAGAGGACACGAGAGCACCAGTGTAACACAAGACAGCACAAAAACAAATGGACCATGAACTGAAGATCTACTGGTTGAATAAAATGATGGCTTGTTATTGTAACCCATGTCAAATAAAAGGTGTTGGATTTCACCCCCCCCTTCAACCCCAATGAGTAATCCAGATCTGAACGACCAAAACATCTGTTTCTCACACATACTCAAGATAAAGCACAAGTGAATTGAAGTACCAGGAGTGCCTGAGTGAGTCCATTACAGCAGAACAGATTTGCTGGAGTTGATGCAACCATAGTCATTTAAAGTTACAAAATAGAAAATCAATCGTGAAGAATTCACTTGGGTTTCTCCTTCAGGGAGTGGTTTTCCATGGACTCCACCCCCATCCACAGGGCACTTGATTTGATGCCAAGAAAGAGAGAGTTTTTGGATCAACAGTTGCCTTGGTAAAGTCTGTTGGGCTTTTTACACGTGAGCCTAGTGGCTCATCAGGCCAGTGCTTAGTCCCTGTTTCCGTCGCGTGACTCAAAGAGTTCAACTCTTCCTGGATGGGACGCTAGTCCATCGCAGGTTATCTTCATGGTATATTTTTACTGGTACCCATTTATACTGCTGGGTGAACAGAGGCACACTTGTGGTCAAGACCGTGCCCAGGGGTCTTGGCACAGTGGGGGTCTAACTGGGATTCAAACACACAACCTCCTAATCATGAGCTCAGCACCCTAACCACGTTCTTGGATGAACAGTAGCCATCTACCCAGCAGTATAAATGGGTTCCAGTAAAATATATATACTGGGACGGTAACCTGCACTGGACAAGCGATCCAGGAGGAGTTGAACACCAAGCTGCTTAACGCTACGGAAACCGGGGATAATCTCTGGCTCTGATAAGCCACTGGACTCACATGTACTTAAAAAAAAAAAAAAAAATTTACATTAGTCTTCATTGATCAGCTCGAGATTTTATGGCATCAAAGCCAAAAAGTGCGCTCATGGTACCAGACACGGTCCGCAATGCAAAAGCTGATCTTGTTCAGTTGTGCATCAGTTGTGCACCAATGTCCAGTCTACCAGTGATATTCCAGTCTATACCGATATCACTCGTATTCATCACTGTGGCTCACCCCCCCCCCAAAAAAATTTTTTATATTGATCACTATCACTGTGTACCAACTTTCCTCAGATTTTTTTTCCTGATGTCCTACAGACATTTCCACACTAAATATTTTCACTTCCCCAGTTTATTTCCCCACAACTGTACAGACAGGACACAAGCCAACACTCAGAACTCATTCATTTTCTGAATCGCTTAATCCTAATTAGGGTCGCAGGGAGGCTGGTGCCCACCTCAGCCGACTCTTGAGCGAGGGTACAGTACACCCTGGACAGCTCATCAGGCCATCACAGGGCAGAAACGTGCCCGACTGCTCCGGCTTCCGTGTTGTTGCTCGGCCACGACGGCCCACTTGCTGAAGATAGAACGTAATTGGTTTTGTGCAGGTTAGGATCATCCTCTACAATATATGCGACCTTGGAATAGGGATTTTCGCAGAGCGAAGGCATGTTTCACGGTCCAGGTTGTGGATCTTTATCCTCACACAACCTTTTACCATTGGCTGTTTGTCGCTGGCCGCTGCCACCCTCTGACCGACCTGCAATTCGACCTCTGAAAATCTGACAATTCCTGGACTTGTGGAATGAGGCATGTTCACACAACTTTCACACCACTTTGTAGTGTTCATTAAATTCAGATTCTCAGAAAGATCAAATTGGGGTCAGTCAGGGGGCAGCACCAGCCAACAACAAATTAGCCAGCAATCTGAAGATCCCCCTGTCAGCCATAAAAAGTTCCCATGACCATGTTGACTTGGACCAGCAGAAGCACATCTTCACTCTGAAAAACATTCTCTGATCCACAAGGCCACAGAGGACTTTAAACCAGCTCAAACACTGTTTGGTTCTACCTTTGTTAAATGGGCCATCATCGTCGTCAAGCAGCAAGACAGACTTCTCCAACCAGCCAATATTTACGCTGAGATTCTGGGTGTGTTTACTTCCACCCAGTTTCTGTACGATGTCCTCCGAAGTGATGTGGGAATACGATCAGAGCACATCAAGATCACGATGGGTATCATGGGAGCGCACCTACCAACGCATAAAAGAATGAAAAAGAATTTAAAGCTTTACATGAAATATGATGGGTAGACTTCATGACATGGCTGAAAATAAACAAGCACAGAAAGCTCGTTAAGTGTTATAGTCCTTTATTAAAAATAAAAAAAAAAAAGGGAATTTTGATCTTGTGTCATTCATATTACAATGAAACACTGATAGCAAAATGTTTACATCTTGAAATTTGTAATTCCAGTTAAAAAGGTTCTTGGTGCTTTGAAGGTTATTCTCACCCCCCCCCCCACCCCGATTCACGCCAAGTGTGCACAAAATGCACAGATAACACCTTTAAACTATTCACCCTCGCTTACTGATCCCGTCACCTTGATTGTGGCAGTGGAAGTGCGACATCCCGTCTCTCCGCTGTGACCGTACGAGGAAAAGAAACAAGCCTTTGCCTCGAAAGGACTAAAGCCGGATAACCTACGTCTCGCTCACCTCAAACCCGATGCCGGGTGTTCTGCTGCTCTACACCTAACCATGAAAGAAATGGAAAAGGTGAATTTGAACCATTTAGCATCAGCTATGTTTGTTTGGTTTGCAGAACAACAAGATACATGATTAGTGACGGTTCTTAACAACAACTAAGCAAAATGCATGGTTAAGAGTAAAAGACAACATAACGCATCATACTATAATGGTCCCGCATGGCACTGGCACAGAAAAATTACAGATTTGTTACAAATTGAGAGTTGCACAAGTGCTAAAACAAAGGGGGAGGAAAGAAAAAACAAAATAGGATTTCACCAACAACAAGAATCACGTCTTATTTTGCACTGCAACCTTTCCAGTTCTTTTTAATATACATTGTGTTAATATTGCACTGTTGGACCAAGTCAACCAATCAGAACAGACCGCCATCTCATTACCCAATCGTACATAATTACAGGAATCAGAAATCTTATTTTGACTTATAAGACATTGGTGCCTCATCATACAGTCTCCTTTCATGAAAAAGGGAAAGCAAAAAAAAAAAAAAAAAAAAAAGCTAATACTGAGGGCTGAAGTTGGAAAGTGAGGAATGAAGCTAAAGTGCTACCTACACCAAAAAGGCAAAACGCCCTTGTTCAGCCACCCAGCAATAATAGAAGTGGGTGTGGTGGGTAGTGAGGAAGGGAAGGGAGGAGAAGAGAGAAAAGGAGGAGGGGAGGTGCACTTTTAGAAACTGTTGAGATCCGCCAGAGTGTCGTCCAGGGTGGCGTGGATGCGGAGGTTCTCCTCTTTAGCCAAGGCGAGCTTTTCTGTAAAACAAAAACACCAAAGTAGGGAAAGTGTGAGAAGAGTCCTCGATGGCTCCCGAAACTGAAACACAGGCATGTATGATGTCATCCTTTTCACACATGGACCCCCCCCCCCCCTCCAAAAAAATCCCACCTGCTAAAACTGTGAAAGGCTGCAAGTATCACCACATTATACGCAAATATACAGGAATATATACACACACAATATATAAAACAGATCTACAGGATACAAAGCTCTAACCCAGTGACATGAAGAGAAGTTCTGAAACCGAATCTCAATACTAAACAAATAATGGGGGGGGGGGGTGTCGTCTGTCCACTATAACTCATAGGGCACGCGCCCAAGATAGAGCTCTTACCCAGCAACGATCTAAGAATTTGACCAAGAATTTTAACAAATTGCTGAATGGAATCACAGATCAGCTGTTTGACTCGCATATCATTAATGTTAATCACCGTGGTACCAGAACTTTTAAAACATGTCAAACGACAACGCATTACTCGTAGCTGTGTGTTAGAGATGATGTAATGGCACTCCAATACTCAATCATTACTGCTGTGGTTCCCCTCACAATCCAGACCCATCGGATTCATCCCAGTTCTCTGCACAGCCTCACTTTGTGTCTCTCCCTCACAAACACAGATTCCCCAAAAGCTCGTCAGTGCAAAATAACGTCGCCCAGAACAGTCCAGGTTTCACCCGCCTTCTATTCCAAAAAGTGGTGAAGAAATAAATTTGGAAAGCCCCCCCCTCCAAATTTAAAAAGTCATGGCTTGTGTGATCATGTCAAGCTAAAAATAGGTCAACTCTCCCTTTTCTGCCATAAACTTGCTAAACCAGCTTTGTTGATGCCAGCCTCAGCATGTGATTAGCTCCGGTACAAATTGAGTGCTGGAACACTGAATATAAATAAAAGACACACCAGATATCTTCCTTTACATGAACCGTCTACTTTTTTTTGTAAACCAGATTTGTCTGAACTGGCTACACAAACATCTTACGAACAGAATGAAGCCTGAGCTTGAAACATATTGGGAAGTGTAAGATATGTCTCAGACGGCAGAGATGGTGACTTTGGGTTGATGAGAATGGCTCCCGATAACATGCCAAAACAAAAGTTTATCACAGTGCAGTGTCTGTAGGCATTTCTTTTCCTTTCGGCTTTTTCCCTTTTCTCCGGAGTCGCCACAGCGAATGATTTGCACATTTGATTTGGCATAGGTTTTTACGTCGGATGCCCTTCCTGTCACAACCCTTTAACAAGGGACAGAAACACGCTGACTGCTTTATTTATATATAAAAAAATTAATTAATTTTAAAATTAATTAATTAAAAAGCCTGCAGGCTGATGAAGGCTTCGCCATGCCAAGAAGATACAGGGACACCTGGCTGAAGATCATAAACCTGCCGACAATTACGTCTGAACAGGGCCCCCCCAAAAAAAAAAAAACCAAACACCCCAACAACACTCCAATCTAAACCCTTCAAATATTTCCGACTTACAGCTGTGGTATAACCAACTGAACCACACGGTAAACAAGAGTGAAGTTCCCACTACGTGGCTCGTATTTTAGCAGGTTTCACCGACATGAGGAATGAATTCTATTTGGTTTGCACTTTTTAACTGATGTTGGTGAAAAGCAGCTTTACACGGTAAAAAGTAGGCGCTTACAAAGTATAAAAGAACTTAAACATGTTCTACAACCCCTACACGCCCCCCCTTAATGAGCGTCGCCCATGGCAACGGTGGCAAGGAAAAACTCCCTCAATTAACAGGAAGAGAAACCTTGAAGATGGGTTTCCCTTTTGGGTCTGGTTCCTCTCGTTTGTCTGAAACCGTAACGATACAGCCCATCCACGAGAAACTTTACCACAGTCCAAAACGCTTGGTGACACCACAGCTGTAAGTCCTAAATAATCGTGCAGGGAAAAAAAAAAAAAAAAAAAAAAAGTTTATATCAGCAGCAGTGAAGAGTCATCTTCACAGTTTGAGTGCACATCCAAGTCCATATGGATCTTCATCCGCAAGGGGGAGGGGCTTCCAAGATGAGAATCCAGCCAGCATCAGCACAACAGCACAGACCACAGGACTTAGAAAGCAGAAGGATCATCGATCGAGGAGTTTTTTCATTTAGAGTTTGATTCTTCAAAGTTTTTTCCTTGGGTTACTTGAGAGAGTTTTCCCCGAACCGCTGTGAACTTGTTCATGGGAAATGTGTAGGGTTTGTAGAACAAATGATTAAAATATTTTTACTATGTAAAGCTGCTTTGCAAATATGTCGATTGTTTTTAAAAAAAAAAAAAAAAAAAAAAAAAAAAACCCTACGAAGTCCGATCCCTCCCACTGAAAGGACCATTTCAAAGTTGCTCGCTGAAGCTTTCAAACTTGCTGTGCAAGTAAAGGTCCTGAAACTAGTGTGACGGACAGAACCCATTCCTATCGGTACGGAACCATTTTGTGGGCGGAAACTAGAAGTGCTACAGAAAACTGAGTAGAATCGAGTTCTGCAGGTTTATGAAGGCCGATTTTGCCTTGATCCCAAAATGACTACTGAATAAAACTCGACTGTATTCCACATCAAACCCTGAATATATTCTAGTAATTACTTGAATCTCGCCCACACCCCATCCTATCAGGGATTTGCTTTCTCGTGAAATAAGGGTTTTAATTAAAATATATATTATATATATCCCTGAATGAGGGTTGGGTGATTTGGTATTGACCAGCATATCCAGCTTTCAAAAGCCGAGTTAATAATTCTGCCAAGTGTGATCACAGACAGCGCCAGAGCGCTGGCCCATAACGTCATCGCGAATTTAGAGTAGACGCGTCTGTAAAATACACGGTCGGACAGTGAAGCCAGACAAAACCACCTCGTCACCTAGAAAGATTCCAACATGACACACGTAGAAAAGTCTTCCGATTTCATTTCGGTAGGATGAACCGCACTAGAATCAAAAGATATTATCGCATTAAATCAGATTCTTATATCAAATCGACTTTATAATTCTGGCTGAGCCTGTGTTGTGTCATGGTGTTTCTCATCTCCTTCCATCAAGACCAAAAGCCGAGTACAGTAGACCCTCGACATTCGCGGGGGTTCGGTTCCGAGCCCTCCCGCGAATCGAGATAATCCGCGAGTTCTGTACCGGGAAGTAAAACCCCATGTAACACGTCACATGTGCGAATGAGCAGCCGGAAGTAAAATACTATGTATTTATTACATGTGTTAAAATAGGCTTCGTAAACACATTCTATAGACAATCTTACTCATTAATACAGTATTAATGTAGTAAAATATGATTAAGAAAAACTTTAATTTTTACTCTTATTTTTATTGATGATAAAATATGAACATTATGCAGCATATACTTGTTTTAAAGTCTTTTTCAATTATTATTTCAGTACAGTACCCAAGTTAATTCTGAGAATGTTTGTGCGTGAGATTTTATGTTCTGTTGCATGTTTAACAAATGATACCAAAAGGATAAACTTTATTATGCTTCATGTCCTTTTACATTGAACTTGGAGCGACGTCTTCAGGCATGTGATTTGACCATCAACAAAATATCTGAAAATCAGCCAGGGTGGGGGGGGAAGCCCCCCCCCCAAAGCTCCTCGGTTTTAAGCATCTCAGAAGGGAAAAGGCCATTTCATGACACTGAAAGAGCTCCAGAAAGTTTAATTTCTAATCTCCATCTGCATACTGTCCCTCAATTTGTGGGTTTATCATGTGGGATTCCAACACTAATAAAGTGTAACAGTCACAACTCAAATAGTCACTCATATATATGTCCCGCCTCACAACACTATTATCAACAGTCATTGTCTTTAAACACAATCTGGAAACAAACTATACACACACGACATGCGATACATGACATAAGTTTTTTGAATTGATGTTTTTGGTTATAGTGCTTTCGCATGGCACTTTCTTGCTTCCTTTTGTGTAGCCTGAACTGTCCTTCAGGATGCTGAGGCGTTTTGGTTGATTCATTGAGTGTACATTTCCAATATTAATGAGCTAATTACACGAGCACACACTCCCGCTGCTGTAAATGCCTATTTACACAAATTAATTACGAAAAACTGGTGCGTTATTGCGGCAATAATTTATTCTAACAGCAGAAAAATGGTTCAGTGACCATAGAGTCAGCTCATTTGATTCAGTTCACGGAATAAACACGTGAACGTCCTACACCTAAAACATGCATGCATTCACAATAATTTGAAAAATATGATCGGAAACTAGACAAGAAAATTCACACACACCTCAAAATTAACTACTCGATTGGCAACAGAAACTGGTTGTTTCACTGGCTCCTTCCTTTGCACAGAAGTTTCTGGTCGAACGGCAAAAAAAGGGTCAAGTCCGTAGGGTTCTGGAATCTTCGCTTGAACACCGAAATGTTCCTGCAATTTAATTTTACGTTTCCCTTTTCCATCCATTCTCACCTAAACTTGTTTTTCACAACTTTGTCTATTTCTTTGATTTGAGCAAAATCTTTTCTCTGGATCATCAACATGCTTTCGATAGCTGAACAGATCGCAAGTGGCACAAATGTCTACGTACATGTTTCAACATCAGCGATTGGCTATTAAAAAGCCATCAGCAGTAATGTTTCAAGAGAGGTCAGAATTCCATGAATTCACGGAAAAATCACATGCCTGCGTCTTGCAGTGATGTGTCCAAGATGGCGCTGCCGAGAGGGAAACATCGTGGAGTTCTCAGAGTCAAATTGTTTTTTTGTTCGTTTTAATTTGTTTGTTCATGCTTCACACTATTCTTGTCTATGATCAGTCGACCCAACTACAGCTGTGAGCAGCTTCGGGCAACTAAGCACGCAACAACTATCGTGAGCTGCTATGCTATGGGAGCTCAATGCTAACAATAAGCCCAGGCGGAGTCCTCGGATTCTCCGGCGCTTGGTTAGCACTTCCGGCCAGACTGCTTGAAAATGTTCAGTCCCTGCAAAACAAGATGGATGAGCTTCATGCTCAGATTGCAGCGCAGAGGGATTTACAGGACTGTGCCGCCTGGGCTTCTTTGTGCGCTCCGCTTATAAGCATGTGCGCGCCGCTTAGTCATACATGCCCGAAGACACTCCGATCCTATAGCTGTAGTAGAGTCGACCGGTCGTAGACGAGCAGAGCAAAACATGAACAAATAAAACAAATTAAAACGAACAAAAACAATTTGACTCTTGAGAACTCCGCAACATCGCCCTCTGGGCAGCACCATCTTGGAGACGCCACTCCAACTTCACTTTAAAGGAAAGAATACCATAAAGTTTATCCTTTTGGTATAGTTTGTTCAACATGCGACAGAACATAAAATCTCACACAAACATGAACTTGGGTACTGTTCTGGAATACGAAAAGATTTTAATACAACACTTCAGAGAAAACCGTCGTTTCTCAGGAGAAAGTCATATCTTCAGAAGAGACATCCAGCATTTTCTATCCCTTAGCCAGAGAAGACGCATAGCGTTTGAGTGGTATCAGAGCTGGTAATTAAAACATACACAAAAGAGGCTCATTGACAACTTGTGCGCGAATGAGGAAAAGGGAGCGGGACATCAGCTCAACCAATCAGGAGAAAGAAGGACAGCCATTGGCTGAATTTGAATCACGTGCCAGTTGCTCGGCAGTCAGTGAATACTCAAACCGTGGGTGCAAAACTGCGTCAAGGGCCTACTGTACATAACAGACATGCATTTAAAAACGCCGGAAGAGAAAGTGATGAAATAAGAGTGGACGGACTGGTGACTACGCGTGGGAACGAACACAGGATAATGGCTTCAACAAGACTCAAGAATTTGCTGCTACCAAAGGCAATGTGATAGTGAGAGTGGGAGGAAGAGATGAGTATATGTAGGCGAGAGCAATCCATCTCACTTGTGCACGAGAGAGAATGATTAGAATGCACTAGTCTCAATGTGCATGTGGTTTCCTTGACATCAAAACCATGCTGTGAAAAAAAAATTTCAAAAATTGTGACTAACCCAATTGATTGAATTAATTAAACAAGATATAAGGCCTAATTTAAATTATTCATCTTAATATTTGTATTCCTATTTATCGCCTCAATTAAAACGTCCAGCATTAGAAATGGTGTAATGATGAAATGCTCAACTATTCTTACGCACATACAGAGGAATCAAATCACCACCACCAAGAGCAAAAACAACTACAATAAGGTGCGCAGTTATGCCACCAAAAAAAAAAAAAAAAAAAAAAAAAAAAAAAAACTTGATTCAACTCACAATAACTCACTGTTCAACTGTAATAATATAAAACAAACACCGTCACTTCCTTCCTCTTCCACAAATCCATCAAATTCTCACTGTCTGACTTAACAGTTGCAAGAGCTGGACATAAAGCCTGGATCCCTCTATTGTTTGCTTGTGTGTATGTGTATATATACATACATACATATATATATATATATATATATATACACATATATATACATATATATATATACACATACACACACACACATACATACATACACACATATATACACAAAAAAAATAAAAGGA
>CM045743.1:41132642-41140142 GCA_024760905.1 Plotosus lineatus | reverse complement strand
CACCAATTTTGTATGAAATGTGTTAAAAGTAAAAAAAAAACAAAAAACAAAACGATTAAACCATTTAAACATTTTATTAACATGAACCATTTTATTAACATATTTATTAATTAAACCATTAAACATTTTTATTAACACACCTCTCTCTCGCGCAGCGGGCCACGACCACACTACGTGGCATTCAAAAGTACATTCCCTGCTTGACAAACTCAACTTGAATTTGATTCCTTGAGGGATCGGAATTCCAGATGAGCTCAAATGCACCCACATTTATTAAACATTTACTGAATTAAACAACTTAAACTAAAGTCTCTCTCTCTCCCTCACGCCCACAAGATGTGGAATTCAAAGTGTATTCCCTGCCTGACAGATCAAAGGTCCAAACTCAACTTTAACTTGTTTCCTTGAGGGATTTGAATTCCAGAGGAGCTCAAATGCACCCACAGTTAAACATTTAGTGAATTAAAACAATTTAAAAAAATTAAACTAAAAACTAACGAGTGAAGCTTCCTTCTGTCTCCATCTGGGAGGCCAGCGGGGCGGGATGTTGAGAGACAGCCAATGAGAGAGCAACTCGCGCGTCGTGTGAAATTTTGATTGGCACGTTTTAATTTCTTTTCGTAAGAGGGGGTCGTTTCGTAGCTCGGGGACGGAAACGCGGGAAAATGTTTTTCGTAACCCGGGGATTTCGTACACGGGGTCTTCGTAAGTTGGGGGCCGACTGTACTTCACAAGTCTTCAGGAAGCTGCTCCTGAGACATTTCAGTTTTTTGGATCAGCAGTCATACTTCAGTGCATCACTGGTGTCCAAAATGAAAAACAATAACTCTAAACAAATTTTGAAGCTGCAAGCATAACACAAATAATAAACAAGAATGACATTAGCACTGTGAATGCACACTTTCTGTAAAAACATTTCTATCACAAGTTCTGCCAAGACCTGCTTTTGTGGTTTTCAACTTAAAAAAAAAAAAAGTCTCTGGGTAGCAGTAATCAAAGAATTCAGAAGAGCTACTTCCCATATTTTGTTTGTCATTTTAAAAAGGAATTTAAGCCAATTTAATTGCTATCTAATGTGCAAAATGCTAAGCTGGCATCCTTTCACGGTAAGCCAGATTTCCTTGGAAACTCCATAACAACCTGAAGACACCCTCTTTGTTCCAGTGCAGTTTGATGCCTCAGTATGATATCCTCCCACCTCGTTTTTGATGCTAAGCAGGTTTTAAAATGCTCGTTTGCCAAATATTACAGTAGAAAAATGTTGCACACAGGATTTTGCAGGACAGTACAAGCACTCCAGACTTCTGCGAGGTATTTAAATTAACTGTGTGGGACCTCACCTCCTTCAGCTTATCCGTGAGACACTTGATCTCTCCCTCATACTTGTCCTCGTTCTGGCAAGACTGCAATGAACAGACAGAGGTGGCATCCAATCAGAGAACCCCGTTATTCAAAAACAAATGCTTTATCAGCCACCCCATATCTACAATTCACTGCTTTGGGTGATTAATTCCAGACATGCAGTGCTGAACACTATCGACAACCCTGTTCACCAGCATGCAAGCCACCCAACTCGAATCACAGAACGATGCCGTCCTCTCATGAACAAAGAGTATCAGTTCTGCTTTCCTGCATTACTAGGGGAAGTTAAAGGCAGAATTAACTCAACTAATAATAAAAACGGTTCCCTCGAGGTTCAGGAAAGCCGTTGGAATGCAAAAATAAATAAATAAATAAAACCACAGCCTGAGCTGAAGTCACAAAGCTGCAGTTATCTAGTCTAAACAGTCACCCAAAAATACTCGACTGACCAGAACAACCACAGCGGGATAAAAAAAGGGCAGTTAAATAGCACCGAATACACCACAAAAAAATAAATAAATAAAATCACAAGCCTCTGTATTCACATGTAGTGTTCCTGGAGAAATGCTTCAAGGGTTAAATTACAAGCTGGACAATGTTGAGCGTGTCTTGGGGACCATTTTGAAGGCATTTCCTTCCGCCCTCCTCCAAAATCTCTACACTAGACAAACTGCACCACAACACAATCCTGACTACACAGCTAAAACTAAATAAATAAATATCACTGATATGGATGCAGACCTACAAGTTATAAAGCTGTCTACTACAAAAAAAACAGGCACAAACAGGCCTAAGAGAAATTTAATGTTTCAAGTCTACACTGACAGCATTTCTAACACTCTTGAACTGAGCCTGCACTACACCGGGTGGTGGTTTCTATGACGACTTGTACTGTTCCCAAATATGGACAGCGACAGATCATACAGTGAAAAATTGTTCGGTCTTGTTGGCAATCACGGAATCAGTTCAGAACACGATTAGTACATACATGCTCAACCAAAAAAAAAAAAAAAACCCAACTCAAAATGGAGGGAGGAGGTCTTCTATTTAAGCACTCAAAATCACCAGTCCAAACCAGAACAAACAGATCAGTGCATTAACAACCCACCATACCCGTGTCTGTTGTAAAAACCGCAGGGGGGAAAGATTTTAGATGTTTGAAACCATGCATGAGAAATGTACAGGCCTGGAGCCAGCAGAACCAAGCAGCCATAGTCTTTTCAGAAGATTGGGCTGGTTCGATGCCGATAAGCAAACGAGACCCTTTTATCTTAGTCCAGAATCAGTTTTCCCCAAAAGTACAGTAGTATCTTTGATCTTAAAACTAGTTATAATCCCACAAACATGCAGAAATTCTTCATCCCGCCTTTCCTACCTTTTCACTTTGGGCCTCCAAGGACTTTAAGGTATTGGTGACATTTCTCAGCTCCTCCTCCAACTCCGCACATTTGCTGCAGTTTTTTTTTTTTTTTAACATTTTTTGGATTTCGACATTTGATGGAGAAAAGGAGAAGTCGGGGTGGGATAGAAAGACATGGGAAAGAAAAAAAGATCAAGAGTCAGGAGGTCAAGAGTCAAGAGGTGATAGGGGTGGAGAAGATAATAGAAATAGTTGGAGATGAAAAGGGGGGCACAAAAAAAGATAAATTTACAAACAAAAAAGAAAAAAAAACACTATGGACTGCTACTGTGTGATCTGGGTGTAATTAGTTTCGCCGTTAACAGAAAGGAGGTGCGTTGGATTCTAGGTGAACTAAAAATAGTCGACCGTCATGTAGCAACCACAAACTGGGCAGGCAGAAATTATCAGAAAAACCAGAATCATGCAGTTAGTCTCAAACATGAACCACACAGATCACTTTGTTGTGATATGGAGGGATAAAGAGGAGGAGAGCAGATGGGTGAACAGGAGGATGTGGGAGGAGTAGCCGGGTCAGTTGAGGGTTGGGGATTTTCAAACACCTGTCTGAACCTCTAAAACTATGGGGGAAGGGGGGGGCGCGCACATAAGCTATAGTCATAGAGCCATCAGCTCGACAAAAATACCAGCTCGGTATAAAGTAATAATCCAAGGCCCACTTTCCCTCATACCCGGGGGCCTGTAAGAGGAACCCACTGGGAAACAGAACTGGGCCAGTACCTTTTCTTCGGCTGCCTGCAGACTCTTCAGCGTTTGGTTGTAACTTCTCAGCAGCTCCTCCAATCGGCGTCTATTGCTGTGGGATTTTTTTTTTTTTGCAATGGGTCAGGGTAAGAGGAAGAGGGAGTAGATAAGAGTGGCGAGGCATGACCCGAAGCACATGCAGGTGGGGATGGGTGTGAGAGTTTTCAGGACATGCACACAGCAGGCACACAGATGGGAAGGGGGGAGGAAGCACAGGTAATGAGTCATGATATGTATACAGCATTCCCACTTTTATGGTGTTCTGAAGAATGTAAGCACTCACCAGGAGCTGTGTTTAAAATCTTTCCCACTTAATTATGCACACAGTGAAACTTCAGAAGCATGGGGAACCTTTTTTGTTTTGTTAAAGACAGAGACATAAAGGTGGGGTTGCTTTTAGTGTGCACTGAAACAACATGCAATTAAGGGAGGGGGATCATGGGTCTAAAGACAGGATTCCTAATGACTAGGGGGACAATGGCGGGGGTTTGAGTTGTTTGAAGATGGTGAAGATTTAAATTTTTACAGGTTTGAAGAAGGTCTAAAAGAGGAAGGATAAAGTGTGACCCGCCAGCTTATGGTTAAGCAAAGTCATCCATGTGTGCAGGGTTTAAAAAAACAAAACAAAAAGCAAAATATCTATATATAAATGGGTGGGAGGCTGGGTGTGTGAGACTTAGGCTAACGGCCACTAAGAACTCCTGGTGTGCGTATTCGTGTGTGCATGAGGGCTGAAAGCCTGACTCACGCCTCAGAAATTTCAGCTCGCTCCTCTGTGCGCTCCAAATCACTCTCAATCATAGCAAGCTTTCGAGCCACCTACAATCACACAAACACACTTATAGAAGAGAAACGAGCAGTGGGCTTTAACTCAGAGCAGGAGGCTAAAACATCACCTCCTCGTATTTGCGGTCGGCTTCCTCAGCAATAGTCTTGGCCTCCTTCAGCTGGACCTCCTGCTGCTCCATTTTCTCCTCGTCCTTCAGGGCCCTGTTCTCAATCACCTTCATGCCCCTGAGGAGGACAGTGCAGCGGAACATGATTAAAACAAGTGAGAATTATACAGCCAGTGTGATCATGTCAGAAAAATAACAACGATAAATAATTAAATAGGATCAGAATTATTTTGAAGAAACACCCCCGACCCCACACACAAAGAAGAAATCAGAGGATTTAAGATGCCAGTTTAATACTGCATGCAAAGTAAGTGTTGTGTTCTAACCCCACCCCTTACAATAGCAGAATAAACCAATTACATAATTTATGACAAATGTTGAACGTATCTAAAATTAAACACGTACAACTATGATTCCACTTCATCTTTTCATTCAATCATATTTAATGTGACCTACAGCGAGCTTCAACAAAAGATTTAGCACCCATTTATGTTTTAAGACCGAAGAGCGGATCAGAACTGGAACACCGCCTTGAATCACATAACATGACAACTTGCTGCTCTGTGTATTGTATGAAATATATAATTGGTGTCAATATTTGAGTGAATCGGGCTTGGCTCATCTAGGTCAAGCCCACACACACACACCTCTCACTCTCGTCTGCAGCCTTCTCTGCCTCCTCCAGTTTCTGCAAAGCCGTAGTGAGCCTCTCCTGAGCTCGATCCAACTCCTCCTCGACCAGCTGGATACGCCTGTTCAGAGAGGCGACCTCTGCCTCAGCCTACATACCGAGCCAGAGAGAGATCATGAATGGGAATTTAACATTCAACTATCAAAAGGCTCAGCGGATGCTCAGGCTTGACTAGTCAGTCAAGCAAGCAGCTATTTCAGAAGCTCAGTGGTCCTAATTAGAGCAGCATGAATTAGAATCACATCCCACACCTGCCTCTGTTTAACAAGGAAAAGAATGCAAACTTAAAGAAAAAGAAGCTAGCAAGTTAAAAGAGGAAGATGGAAGCCAGATGGATGATTGTTTGGGAGCTTGTTGCATGAAAACCCAAAACAAGTGGGCATACCTGAGGCACTCCCCTCCCAAATAGGTCCGATTATACAACAGCAAGTAAAGTGTGAAATATGACAAGCATGCGATGGGAAAGAGAAACGCTGCTGCCATGGCAATCCTGTGGCAGATTGCGGGGGAGATGAACTCACCCATATGGTTTAACACAAAAATCGTTGTCATGAAAATGCACCTTAGGGAGCAAAACATTGTCCACCTCTGTCTTCCTTTCGGCTTTTTTCCCTTTTACTCGGGAGTCGCCACAGCGAATCATCTGATTCGCACGTTTGATTTGGCAGAGGTTTTTTTACATATGCCCTTCCTGTCACAACCCTTTTAGCAGAAACAGAAACACGCTGACGACTTTGCAGCTACTCTTTACGAAAGTCAGCAATGATTCTTTTACATGCCTCACACCATAGACAGTGAGAGACATGGCCCGCCTTTGATAACCCAGTAGGCTGCACTGGGGAGGACAGTGACAACCTTGTGGAGAGTGGGACTCGCACCCCCAACCTTCGGATCAGCGATCCAGCGCCCTATACCACTAGACCACCAACATTAATAAATAAATAAACAAACATTAAGGGGGCAGGGATTCATCACGGAGCTCTTCAACAGTGCTTGTGTCACTAGAAACAAGTTTAATTTTGCATGCAGACTTCATAAACCGGACATGGTTGCAGAGAGCATCGCTTCCTGTCTGGCTCTGTCCCAGAGATGGGCCTGTGATCATTTGGCAAGCACATTTCCTGTGGCAGCTGGGTTCCCTCCCCTGAGACTAGAAACTACCTTCATCCTCGACTGTCATACCCAACAAAGCTCAGACACAGAAGTCTGGCACCATCAACATTAAAGTGACGTGACTTTTTTTTTTTTTACAGAACCAAATTAACCAGTCTAACGGCTTACTTTAACCCCGAGGTGAATAACGCTGCATACCATCAACCATTCTACAATCCTTGGCCTTTTTATCAATTTAAATTGCTAGATTTTTAGGAATCCCTTCTCTTTTAGCATCCTAAATCACACCAATATGGCGTTGTTTTTTTGCTAAATTTAAGGTCCAGTAAAGCATCTACACCAGTCTCTCTACCAAACAACATTTTCACCAATGTACCACATTGAAACCATGGACATGATTCCACCTCAATTGCCACTGCCCCCCCACTTCACTTTTTTTTTTTTAATCCACTGCACAACTAAAAAGAGGAATAAAGGCATTAGGGTGTGGCACAAATGGATATAATATAATATAACAACAAAACCACCATCAAGGAAAGCTCTATCAGTTTTTACTGGTAGACAGACAGAAATCATACCAGAAAGCCTGGGATATCAAAGCACCAAGTTCAAGAAGGATGAAATCTCTGCAGGCAAAAAGGTTCGAATCCCAACCATCCAGGTGGGAAACTTCACTATCTTTGTAATCTGGATTAATTTAGAGTAAAATATTGAATCCTAAACTTGTTGCAAATCTACATTTCTAAAAATTGAATTTCTTAGATTCAAGAATTCAGCTCAGCACTACCAAGACATGAACACAGTCTTGTCTAGATGAAGATCCGTCTTACTTTGGAAATATTTACAGCTTCCTTCAAGCAAGACTGTTAACTGATCAGTTGCTTCCTGTCTTACCTCGAGTGTTTACAAAACCATAAAGTCCCCCCCCCCCTAGTTTTAATGACATGATTTTGAGTTGCTTTACCTGCTCCCTGGAGCGTTTTTCCTCTTCGACCTGTCTCTGCAGGACCTCGGCTCTCTCCTCGGCTTCATCCGCCTGTTGCTGCAGAACTTTAATCTTGCGCTTCACAGCTTCTACACTGTTAACTCCGGCCATTTTATAAGAACGATCCTATTCTCAACACTATATAATTCGCAGAGAAATGCAGCTCAACCTGTATACTAACGACTTAAAGTTCCACTATAAATCAGAGCCTTTAAAATCTGTGCACGCGACAAAACCGATTGCCACGACAAACCTTTTTATTATTTTAAAGTTTAAAGTAGTTTTTACG
>CM045743.1:41120142-41127642 GCA_024760905.1 Plotosus lineatus | reverse complement strand
ATGTGAGTGTGAGCAGTTGCGTGTGTGTCTGTGACTTTGTAATTGGCTGTTCAGGGTGTACTCCAGAGTCAGCTGAAATAAACTCCAGCCTCCCCACAACCTTAATGGGATGAAACATGCAAACTGTAACGCACTTGCTGAGCCCGGGATTCGAACCCTGGACCTTCTTGCTGTGAGGCGAACATGCTAATCGCTATACCACCGTTCAGTTTTTTTCCTAAATATGTTTATGTAAACCTTTTATGTAAATATTTCTTTCTTTAATCTCTGACTTAATTTCTTTGTCCATTGGAGACAAAGTCAGAGAGGCTAGATTGAGATGGTTTGGACATGTACAGAGGAGGGATAGTGAATATATTGGCAGTAGGATACTGAAGTTGGAACTACCGGGCAGACGGCCTAGAGGAAGACCAAAGAAGAGATTTATGGATGTGGTGAAGGAGGACATGAAGGTCATTGGAGTAAGAGAAGAAGATGCAGATGCAGGGCGAGATGGAGGCGGATGGTTTGCTGTGGCGACCCCTGAAGGGAACAGCCGAAAGGAAAAGAAGAAGATTACAAAAATATATCAAGAAATTAATCGGAGCAATGGAGGCCTGGTGATGGGGTGTTGGATTACGGATCGCAAGGTCGGAGGATCGAGCCCCACTATCAGTGGGTTGTCAGTGCTGTGCCCTCAGTTCCGTGTCTCTCACTGTCTGTAGTGGAGGTTCATGGAAAAGAACCATTGCTGACTTCCATCAAAAGGAGCTGCATGGCCGTCAGCGTGTTTCTGCCCTGCGATGGCCCAGCGAGCTGTCCAGGGTGCACTCTGCCCTCGCCCAGAGTCGACTGAGATGGTGGCGCCAGCCTAACCGCAACGCTAATTAGGATTATGCGGATCAATAACTATCAATTAATGACATGTGTACGTGTTGCCTCCTCACCCAAAATCCTCAGACCCAGTTTCAAGTCCCCTGAGAAGTTGCTCTGGATGATTTTATCCATTTTTTCACCTTTCTGGTCCTCGAGCCTGGAAAGCACTAGCGGAAGAGTGAGAAGTCACACCGGGCGCCATTTACAAGTTGAGAGTTCGAGGTTATCGAGGTTGAAGTCGATGTCCTCCTACCTCTGTTGAGATGATCAGAATTGCGTGAGGTTAGCACCTGAATCCAAGGCTCAGGGTTGACTTTCTTTCCATGAACAGCATCTCCGAGTTGCTAAACACACCAAGACATCATCAGGACATTCTCAGCTTCCCTACTATACGATTATGGCATTAAAAATCAATGCAACTTCTGCGAGGTGATGACGGGAAAGGATGTGAGGTCATGATGAAGACGCACCTTGACGTCTTGATCAATGAGCTCATAATCAATTTTCCTGGATGTGTTCATCTCCTCCTTCTGTTGATATGATAAACAATACAAAAACAACTCTTTCAATACTCACTCACTGTTTTTGCTGAGCCACTTTATCGTATACTGTTGCTGGGAGCTTGAAGTCTATCTCAGCCAACACACACACACCCACACACACACACACACACACACTTACCCCTAGCAGCCAGTTAGCATAATTTGCTTTGATGTCTTTGAACGGTAGGAGGAAACCGAAGCACCCGGAGGAATCTCACACACACAGAGACTCGAGCCAAAGACCTTGTTGCTGTGAGGCGGACGAGCTAACCACTACGCCACCATGGTTCCCTTTAAGATAACAAAGAACACCCTATTCCTGAAAATAACTTGCAGACAACATGCAATGTAAATTTGCATTCTGAGAATAGGCTGGTGGGGGGCTTGGTGGTAAAGGTGCTGGATCACTGATCCCAAGGTTGGTGGTTTAACCCCCAATGGGTTGTCACTGTTCTTCCCCCCCCCCCCCCCCCCCAGTGCAAGCTAACTGGGTTATCAAAGGCCGGCCATGTCTCTCACTGTCTGTGGTGGGAGGTTCATGTAAACAAACCATTGCTGACTGTCCTAAAGAGTAGCTGCATAGCCGTCAGCATGTTCCTGCCCTGCGATGGCCTGGCGAGCTGTTCGGGATGTACTGTGCCCTCGCCCTGAGTTGGCTGGCTGAGATGGGCGCCAGCCTCCCCGCGACCCATATTAGATTTAAGCTGTTCAGAAAATTAATGAATGAAGAGAGGGCAGTGGTGGTCTAGTGGATAGGGCGCTGGATCGCTGATCCTAAGGTTGGGGGTTTGAGTCCCCAGAAGGTTGTCACTGCCCCCCCAGTGCAGCTAACTGGGTTATCAAAGGCCGGCCATGTCTCTCACTGTCTATGGTGTGAGGTTCATGTAAAAGAACCATTGCTGACTTTCGTAAAGAGTAGCTGCAAAGCCGTCAGCGTGTTTCTGTCCCTTGCTAAAAGGGTTCCGTCAGGAAGGGTATCCGACGTAAAAACCTACGCAAAATCAAATGTGCGAATCAGATAGTTCGCTGTGGCGACCCCTGAGAAAAGGGAAAAAGCCAAAAGAAAAAAGAAGAAGAAGAAGAATGAAGAGTAGGCCGGGCTCAAAGTTATACCGCATCCAGCCACTAGAGGCCGCTGGAGCCATTTTGTCTTCACGTTTGAATCATTGACGTGGTGGGCGGCATGGTGGGATGGTGGCTAGCACAGCTGTCTCACAGCCAGAAGGTCCAAGTTTCATGGCCCAGCCTGGACAAGGGCATTTCTGTGTGGAGTTTGTTGTTGTTCCGATCCTTGAATGGGTTTCTTCTGTGCCCTCTAGTTTCCTCCAACAGTCCAGAGGCATGCACACCTGGCGGTTCTAAATTGCCCCTAGATGTATAGATGAAAGGTTATGTGTCTTTGACTCTGTGATGTACTGCAAAGCAGTTGTGGGTGTACCTGGTCGTCACCCAGAGTCGGCTGAGATAGGCTCCATCCTCCCTGCATCCGTAGAAGAAGGATTAAGTGATTTAGAAGATGAATGAATATATTGTACCTTCAGTATGGCCAGCACCAAGCTGGTAAAATCTTTACTCGTCTCACTGATGAGGTCGTTCTCCAGGTAATGGCCGGACACTGTGAGCCAAAAAAAAAAGGTTCATGAGCTCTACAATACTACACTGACACTGAATTCCATTCTGATTGGTCAGAAGGTGTTGATTAATATCATAGACATTATACACAGAACACAACGTTACACACTTCTCGAAATCTACATCTAATAATAAACAAATGAAAAAAATGGTCATTATTTGAAAACTGAAGCCAAACTACACAATCTTTGGAGGTTGAGGTGCCTCAGTAATTAGAACTGTATGTTTATTTCTTCCTTTATTTATTTTATTCAGCTGCTTAATGCTAATTAGGGTCATGGGGAGGCTGGGACCCATTCTCAGCTGACTAGGTAAGGGCGGGGTGCACCCTGGACAGCTCCCTGAGCCATTGCAATGCCAACACACACATACTCTCCCACCGAGGGGCGATTATGAATAGTCAGTTAGCCTACTGTGCATGTTTTTGGACAGTTGGAGGAAACCGAATTAACCGGAGGAAACCCATGCAAGCATTAGGAGAACATGTACACAGGAATCGAACCCAGGTCTTCTTGCTGTGAGGTAGATGTGCTAACCAATGTGTTGGCGCTATTTAAATTAATTTATTTTTTAGATTTTTTTTTTAATCTTAATTTATTTCGGTTCATTCTAAACAGATATATTTTCAAATTTTTACATTAACAATTATCATTGTACTTCCGAATATATCCTCTAGGGGACATGGTGGCTCAATCTTTAGCACTATCACCACAGCACGAAGTTTTGGCATCGGTGTGGACTTTGCATGTTCATGTGCTTGTGTAGGTTTCCTCTGTGTACCCTGGTTTCCTTCAACAGTCCAACTAGCTACTCCAATCATTGTATCCCATTCTTTCTGAACAGCTTCCCATGTATATTCAGGGGCAACACAACACACTTGTATTCCCCTTATATGCTCACAACAGCTCATGATTGGCTGATGATCACCTTCGTTGACATTCAGGAGAGTATATGCTGTCCATCAGCTGAGATCTCAGCCAATCAGCTCCAATTATCCCACAATATACGATATTATTTCTGGATGATGTCACTATCTTCTCACCTTCATGATATGCTTTCGTAATTTTTCGGAGTTGGTCTGGTGATCTGGTGCACAAGATCTCGAGGAGAGCTTCCTCGTCCGTCCCGAGACCCTGCGAGGAGTGTTTCGATAAAATGTGTCACACTGGAATTGGAATTTTTCAAAACATTTCCCAGAATCCATTGTATAAAATCAATAGCTTGTTTAGTCACCATTCAAGGTATTCAGAAACATTATTATTATTATTATTATTATTATTATTATTATTATTCAAATGGTACCATGTGCTGGGAACCAGGATGTGTTTTTACTAGAAAGTAATCAACCTCAGGGTGGTGACACCGACTCCGTTATTTGTCAGCCAGCACCACGTAATTGCATGGTTGATTATTTTCTCATAGCAGTGCATCCCAGAGAGTTTTACTCTGTATATGATGTGTAACAAAGCTGACCTCCATGGACCGTTGAAGGCACTGAGCATCAAAGTGAGCTGGAGGCATCATGAGAGCCAGGATCAGCTCCTGCACCGCACCCGACAGACTTTTCTTCAGAGCTGCACTCAGATCCTGAACCAGATAAAGCACACAATGCTACAGAGGAGGCATCAGAAAATCACTCTTTCATTCATTCGCCTAACTATTAAGTCCGACTAGGGTGGCGAGAGATACGCTGGAGCCTATCTCAGCCAGGCAATCAGGAACAGGTACAAGGGGACACTTGGTTAATGTTAACAATGAAGATATCAATAACCACAGACATGGAATATTGTTACCTGCTTATATTTGCGTTCTGCTAGTAAATGAATTTATTATGTCATAGCAACAGAAAGCGGTTATCTGGTTGTTACTAACACAAAAATAAACAAACAACAACAACAACAACAAAAACACACACCCACAGACTTCTTGCTTTTTAATAAGAAACCAGTCTGACCAATCAGATTTGAGTGCTGAGACATACTGCGGTTTAAACCCGTGTAACGTTTAACTACCTGGGCGGTGGTGGCTTAGTGGATAAGGCGATGGGTTGCTCATACAAAGGACAGCAGTTCATTCCCCATTTTAACCACTGTTGGGCCCTTGAGCAAGGCCCTTAACCCTCAATTGTGCAGTTGTATATTAAAAAGGCAGAATTGTAAGTCGCTCTGGATAAGAGCGTCTGCCAAATGCTGTAAATGTAAATGTACCTTCTGGGTATGGCTGTGATAGGCTGAAGCGATACTCTGCCTTTGGGAGTTGGTCCTGTTTGTAAGGATCTTTATCACGGTCATCACGTCAACATCTAACACACATCAGTAAAAATGCTATAAACACACAGTACACATGAATAATCAACAAGCACGAAATGTTTACAGTCAGAATAATCTATATGACAAATATGAATCATTGTTTTAGTATATATTACAAGAGAACATCAGAGAAAAGCACCACAATGAGATTTCTATGAGGCGATGCTCACGCGTGCTCCCTTACGGAGTCTTTTGAAAATTTGAAAAAGTGCTTTTTAACCTGGAATGAAGGAATGAAGGCCGTATTCAACGGCATTTAGTTGAATTTCTAAAACTTAAGAATCGGTGTTTGTGGCAAACTATGAGATTTTATCTGATGCTATAATTTACGTTTTAATCTGGGATTGCAAGATAGATCATATAAGTAATTATTGAATGAGGTGAAATTTGACATGAAGAATTATTCGGCCGAGAAGTTGTTATTGGCCCGAGGAACAAAAGTCAAATTTTCTAATTGTTTTATCATCTATTCAAAATATTTTCAGTCACATTACTATGTTGCATGCATCAAGAGTACAATAATCCTGAAACTTATCCCATGGCAGCAGTGCAATAATTCATTTAACCCATTACAGTGGTGCAATATCTGCAAATCAGAAGCGAGAATATCGTGACATAGTGAACCAGTCAGATTGCACTGTTCCAGAATTAAATAATGTGTTTAATATAGAGTGGTAGCTCGACTTACGAGTGTTTTTTTTATCATGAAATTTCCATGATATGGGCTTCGATCCCACCAAAAATCGGCCCCATCCAACCAGCAAATTTTTGATTTACGAGCTCTGCTAGAGAAATGGCTTTTCCGGGCCGATTAGCCTCATAGTCTTCCCCGTGTATTCCTCAGTGCTCGAGAATGCCTTATGCAGTGTTTCTCAATTATTTTCTGTGATGCCCCTATAGGAAGAAAAAAAAAAAAAAACATTTCACGCCCTCCCCAGCACCCCGTGCGCGACTATAAACAGTGTTTACTGCACTTCATATCATTTGCTCGGTGCATTTTCCCGACACCATAAGGAACACAGTAAGAGCACCGCTGCCGCCTACTGTAGAGGATGCGCAATTACACTTTATTCTAGTACATTACGGCAAAAAAGCATGTTCCCCAGGGTCAGGTGTCCCCTCCCCCAGCATCACACTATGCCCCCAATGGGGGCGCGCCCCCCACTATTTGAGAAACACTGGCCTTGTGGGAGCTCACCACGAGCCTTTTCTCGCTGGCATTCATAGCATGCACAAAATTCTCCTCCTCCTCCTCCTCCTTCTCTGTTACACCCCACTTCATGCCTGCCCATGTGACATCTTTGCCGCAGTCAATGATCGAAAGGGAGTTGACTTATTGTTTATTCTTGTTTTATTACTTATCATTAATGTACATGTATTGTTATTATTATGAAATAATAAGTGTTTGTGTCAGGTTATATGAGTTTAGGAGGAGGTTGGAACGGATTAATTGGTTTTCTATTATTTCCGATGGGATTTTTTTTATCTACCGAACATTTTGACTTACGCTACTATGGGCACTTGGCGCATTTCCCGCCTTCGAACCCAGCACACCGTATCCTGTCCGTTCGGGTTCCTAGGGGCTGGAGCAGATCGCGAGGATGGCCGCGTGCGACGTGGTTGTCGCAGCTGAGGGCTGCCCTGCCTGGGGGTATGGACCCTGCGCAGGCCTGGTCGATCGCCAGGAGACGGCCGGATGAGTGGAGGCGGCTGGTGGACGCAGCGAAGTGCCGTCCCGGCGCATGCCCTCATACCTGACCTGACCTGAAACATTGCTGTCTTTCTGACCTACAGGTGGCGCACTCCTCCCTGAGGAACAATTTATACTTAACCTTGTAAAGGAATAACAATTAGCAAACTTTTGTTTTTCATCGCTCAAGGTTTCAAAGTTTTCAACAAAAATCTGCCACAGTGAATCAGGACATTTATAAAATTTCAAACTATTTGGATTCGAGATATTTAAATAATATAATATCAGGTGATTCCCATTTGTTGTGTTTATTTTGTTTGTATTAATTAGCCGAAGTGATGGCCTGTCGAGCTGTGTAGGGTGTGCCAGGCCTTCTCTCAGAGTCGGCTGAGATGGGCGCCAGCCTCCCTGTGGCCCTAATTAGGATGAAGCGTCTCAGGGACTGAATGAACGAATGAATAATTAGCTGGAT
>CM045743.1:41035142-41115142 GCA_024760905.1 Plotosus lineatus | reverse complement strand
AAACGCACCAATCAAAATTTCACACGATGCACGAGTTGCTCTCTCATTGGCTGTCTTTCAACATCCCACCCCGCTGGCCTCCCATTGGCTAGGAGGGATGACGTAGAACCAGAAGGAGACCTTAAAGCGGAAATACAGTGAGGACCTCTGATCTTTCAAACAGGTACTGTAATTCTGCTTTAAATAAAACATCCCGTCCATGTGTTTGTGTGTGTGTGCGCGCATGTGTGTGAGAGAGACAGAGAGAGAGAGAGAGAGAAGGAAGCTTAACTCTTTAGTTTTTAGTTTACTATTTTAAGTTGTTTAATTCAGTAAATGTTTAATAAATGTGGCGCATTTGAGCTCATCTGGAATTCCGATCCCTCAAGGAGTCAAGTTAAAGTTGAGTTTGGACCTTCGATCTGTCAAGCAGGGAATGCGCTTTGAATTCCATGTCTTGTGGGTGTGGCCCACAGCGCCACAATAAACATTTAATGTGTATACAATACACATTTAATGAGTATGGGTCTATGTGTAAGAGAGAGAGATAGCGAGAGAGACAGGTTTGTGTGTGTGTGAGTGTGTGTGTGTTAATAAAAATGTTTAATCATGGTTTAATTAATAAATATGTTAATAAAATGGTTTAATATGTTAATAAAATGTTTAAATGGTTTAATAAATAATTTTCTTTTACTTTTAACACATATTTCTTACAAAATTGGTGTACATTTATCATTTTTAAAGGGTCTTCGTAGCCTTGGAATGAATCAGGTGTTAAGATGTAAAAAGCGACCCCTACTGACGAAACTCCTGCATTACAAAAAGGTGCCCGAACGGATTAATTTTGTAAGTCGGGGGTCGGCTGTGTGTCGGTTTTTTTTTTTTTTTTTAACAAATGAAAAGAACAAATTCATAGTGATCTTTCACAATTCATTTATTTTCATGGGATTTTCTTTTTCCCTCATTTTTATGACATTATTTAAAAAAAAAATGTTTTTACTTTTCACATTTAAATATAAATTTTTTTCTTTTACTTGCAATTTTTCTTGATTTCTTTCCAATATTTTCTTTTTGGTTAATTACATCAACGTTTTTGTAATAATTAATGCACTGAACTTTCCCCAGTAATTTGTATTTCAGGGGATTTTTTTGAACACACTAAAAAAATTCCCAATTCATATATTTTAATGTGATTATTATTTCAGGGCACAGAATCGGCTCCAACGCGTCATTTAAATAATAAAGTAAAATGAAGGATTTTTAGCTATGAAGCATTATTTCGCTAGCTACATTATTTAAGTAATAACCCCTCATGAACATTTCTCACAACATTCAGCAAAATTATTGAACATAATCAAATTTTTCAGGTACAAAATCCAAATAAATTTCTGAAATTGAATTGAATTGTAGGTTCATAAAACTCAATATTAATGTAGTTTAAGGCTACGCAAAGATAAAGATGATTAAAAAACAAACAAACAAACAAACAAAAAAAAACAAGACAGGTTTGTAACTTACAGTATATTTAACCATCACATTCCAAACGAGCAGTTAAGTTCAAGTAATAAAAAAACAATAAAATTACAACATTAAAGTCTTAAAAAAGATACAAGGTTTACACAAAGATACAAGATCATTCTTTTGAATTTTTTTTCTGAAAGCCTTCCAAATATTTATACAGGTACATAATATACACAAAGTACAGGAAAAAAAACGACCCTTCATTAGACCAGTAATGAGTTTCAGCTAGTCCGTCTACTTTCGAATAACGATGTGGGATGAAGCGGATAAATATGCTAATGAGCTGATGGATCATACCACTATTGTTTCGGTGAGGATGGGGGTGCTCAGGAGATGGGATGGCTGAGGGAGTATATGTGCAGTTCAACATGCATTATTAAAATGTACTAAACATGATCACTGCCATCTAATCTATAGAATAGTGCGTTATTTACGAATTCGCTGACCAGCCTCTGAAAAACTTTGGCCTTTTTTTAATATTAATTTCTTGTCCCTGTCGTCCATATATAAAAATTTCTTGTTATTGTCCATTTTTGTGACTTTCATCAAGTACAGAAACTTGACACTGTCAACGTATTACACGTATAAAAGTATAAAAAAATTTCGCCTTTATTTTTTTGTACGCTTTCTATAAATTAGTTCACGTTGACCATGTTTGGACTCCTACATCATTATATACGATGACGTACGGTACATGATTTCATCATGAATACATCCATCTCATCTATTTTTTTTTTTACTTTGAGCCTCCTTTCTAGTTCTAGTTCAGTCATTTCCACTAACTAGTAAAAATAATAATAAAGAAACGAGGTCTGAACACAGGTGCTCGGGCCCCTGAACAAGGCAGGCAGTCATAGGCTACAGCTCATGATAAGAGGTTATTCTGAGATAAATTATGAAGTAAAACGCTGCTCAAGTCCTTGAATTCAAAGGGAAAACAAAGTCCTTTCGAATTCTTCTTACTCCTCTGTTTTAGATTCACACCTTTAGAAAGTTTTCCCCCCGAAACAGAGCGGCGGTGTTGTGTAGCGTTCGGCGTACAGGACGTTCAGACAGGAACCGATGTTAACTGTGACCAGATTCGCCATCCGGAGCTTCGGTTATACACTCGCTCTCCTCTGGGATGTCTTGTAGATCTACACACACACACACACACACACACACACACACACACACACACACACACACACACACACACACACAAGACATAAAACCAGCTGTGATCAAAAGTAATGGGTGGGTCTCTGTTTGTGTGCAGTTGGGTGGTGATGTATCGGTGTGTGTGTTTTCCATCTTCAAAGAGTTTGTGTGTGTGAAGAATAGGGGGTTAAATATTTACAGAATATAACAGCAACCACCCAGAGTGTAAATATAAGGAGACGGGGAGTGATAGAGCAAGAGAGAGAGAGAGAGAGAGAGAGAGAGAAGTATACAGAGAAAGCAGCACAGAAAGAGAATTTGATGAGAAGTGAGAAAGAAAGACAGGCAAGAGGGAGAGAATGAGAAACAGAGAAATGAGAGGGACAGATGGAGAGAGTGATGGAACCAAAGAGAGAGAGAGCGCGAGAGACAGAGAGAGAGAGAGAGAGAGAGAGAGAGAGAGAGAGAGAGAGAGAGAGAGAGAGAAGGAAAGAGAGAGACAAAAATAGAGAGGTAGAGAAAGACAGACATACAAAGAGACAGTGGGAGTGGTATGAGAGAGAAGGGAGGGAGAATCAGAGATAGAGGGGGAGACAAAGAGAGGGGGCAGGGGGACACACAGAGAGAGAGAGATACAGATGTTGTGAGAAGCTGGTAATCTTCACACTTGTGTCTAACTCTCACCTCTGGGACTGTCTGAGCGTGGCGAGATCCGAACTTCTTCCTCTTCTTCAGAATCCTCTTCCTCGCTTCCCTCCTGAACACCGTCCAATTGGTCAGCTTCCTGACATGCCAGTGGGGCGAGGGGGGCATGGCTTCCATCACTTCCTCTCCGCTAAGGACAACAAAAGGTCAGTAAATGCACAGAAATCACAAACACCAGAAAACATCATGCTGTACACACACACACACACACACACACACACACACATGCTGCACACACACACACACACACACACACACACACACACACGCTGTATACATACATACACACACACACACACACACACACACACACACACACACACACACACGCTGTATACACGCACACACACACACGCTGTATACATACACACACACACACACACACACACACACACACACACACGCTCTATACATACACACACACACACACACACACACACACACACAAGCACACGCGCGCGCGCACATAAACACACACACACACGCTCTATACACACACACACACACACACACACACACACACACACACACACACACACACACACAAGCGCGTGCTCACACAAACACACACACACACGCATGCTGTATACACACACATGTGCACACACACACACGCATGCTGTATACACACACATGCACACACACACACACACACACACACACACACGCATGCTGTATACACACACATGCACACACACACATGCTGTATACACACACATGCACACACACACACACACAAGCACACGCTGCAAGGCGCACATAAACACACACACACACGCTGTATACACACACACACACACACGCACACACACCCACGCACAAGCGCGTGCTCACACAGACACACACACACACACATGCGCGCGCGCACACACACACACACACACACACACACACACACACACACACACACAGACACACACACATGTGCGTGCACACACACACACACACACACACACACACACACACACACACACACACACACAGAGGGTATGAAACAACTCCTTATTTTTTCTTTAATGTTTTGATGAATACCTTGACAGTGCTCATCTGTGAGGTTGTTGAGTCAGTGCTGTCGCGTCTGTGTGTACCCTGCAGCTCCTTCAACTGGGCCTCCAACTGCGCCTTCGCCCGTTCGCTCTCCTTGAGACGGGACTCCAGCGGCCGCAGGCGACACACTTCCTCGTGCAGCAGGGCGTAATGTCGTTGCAACAGGGCCTGATCTGCACCCGCCCCGGGCAACACGCCTTCCATCAAGGCATCACGAGACAGAGAGCGCATCAGGCGCAGAGGGGCGGAGCCGAGAGGGCTGGGGGTGGACGGAGTCGAGCAGGAGGTGGAGGTGGAGCCGTCGCGCATCCACAGCTCCAGGATGGAGTCCTGTTTGATCACCACGGCCTGTAGGGAAGGGAAGGAGGAAAGAAATGTAAGTGGAGATGATTACGAGGTGATGAATGAACAATAACCGTGGAACTTTCCCATAGACTGACCTTTACGGCGAGGATGTTCGTGCTGAGGTTGACGAGTACTTGGGAAACCTTAAAAAAAAAACAAGATAACACCAGTGTGACGGGACTGTATGACATTTCTCAAGAAATTATTCACTTTTTTTAATGGTTTGTTTTGGGAGCAAATCTACCTCAGTGAGAATTTGGTCCTGCAACTGGTTGCCGTTTCTGTCCTGTAGGAAAAGAAAAAAGGAAACGTTCATAATTACTTCAGAATAGCAAAGGACAACAGCAATTCGCCATCCAGGGACTCCTTCCAGACCAAAATCATTTCCAAGGAAATTTGTATGATCCTGGATAACCAGGGCGGACCTCTGGAGGGAGAGCCTGGATGCTGGGAATCACAAGTGAAAGCTGTCTCAGCACTGATTTCATGCTGGTGAAGCGTCATTACCTTTTGTGAAGGACTGTTACCATTGTGACTTCCGTTCAGTGAAATTGTGTCTCCGTCTACGTTTCAAAGGAAAAAAAAAAAGAGTTTTAAAAAAGTTAAAACATTTCCTGTGGTGTAGTCAGGGAAAAGAGTGAAAACTTACTGCTCACTGGCGCCTCTGTGTAGTTCTGGTCACTGTTGGAACTGCAGGAATGACGACGCTCAACACTTGAGCCCAGAATCAGCTCACGTATTCTGTCCACTAAATTTAGATCCAAAAATAAATAAATAAATAAAATATATCACGTCACATAGATCATATAATTTCCTAAAACTTGTCCATAATATTTATTATTTTGATTTTTTTAAATCCTTTATTGTATTTTTTAGAGCAGCACGGTGGAATAGTGGTTAGTACGTCTACTCCCAGCAAGAAGGTCCTGGATTCTAGTCCCACGTATTTCTGTGTGGAGTTTGCATGCTCTCCCCAAGCTTGTATGGGTTTCCTCCGTGAACTCGAGTTTCATCCCATAGTCTAAACACATCCACATTAAGCTAATTGGCTGTTTACGTGTGAATTGTAGTGTGTGTGTGTGTGTGTGTGTGTGTGTGTGTGTTTGTGTGGGTTGGGCTTTTGACAGACTGGTGAGTTGTAGAGTGTGTACCCCGCCTTCGCTAAAAACTGGCAGAGATGGGCTCCAGCCTCCCAACACTTCTAGTAGGATTAAGTGAGTCGCTACTTGAGTGAAGAGCGAATTAATGTAATTTTTTTTATGTACACACCATCAGCGATGGCATTGTTGATAAGTTTTTCAGGTAGGGGCGGGTACGGTGTGTCGGTTCGGAACATGTTCCGAGAGCTGGTTGGCATCGTGACCTCTCGACCACTAGAGACCGCCACCAGGTCCGAGAACAGGGTCGCACGCTCCTCTAGGAGTTCCGCGACTTCCAGATCCTTCTGCACAATATCAGCTGGTGGAGAGGACAGGAGAGACAGAGACAGAGACAGAGAGACAGAGAGAGAGAGAGAGAGAGAGAGAGAGCGAGAGAGAGAAAATCTATTTATTATTATAATATAATATAATATAATATAATATAATATAATATAATAGATAATTGGGGGAATTCTGTTTTTTTTTTTTTTTTTTATACGGTTAATAAATTCTGTTTTCGTTGCAAATGGTGGCGTTTGATAAATGGAGCTCATCATAAAATTCAGGGTGTATGTTTATGTTCTCAGATATCACGGTGAAGGCGTGAATCCCTTTCAACAGTTTTCAGATCTTCTGTGAAGATCGAACTACCATACAAGAAGAGAACGTATCCTGGTACAGACCTTCGAGTCGACGCTGACGTGCCTTGTCCTCCGTCTCGATCAGAGGAAAATCTTCCCTCGAGGGACATCTGAGGTAAAGTAAAAAAAAAAAAAAAAAAAAAGGGAAAATTCCACACATTTTAATGTGTACACAAAACTCCCACAAAAAAAAAACCCCAAACAAATAAATACACAGAAATCCCAACAGCCACTTTCCCACTGTTATCATTTCTACCGGCACTTCCAGGGCTTGACCACACCTCCGCATGGCTATTTCAAGACCAGAAGCCCAAGGATTTTTGCCTAATGATGAGCCATGGGCGAGATGGGACCAATCAGGGTGTGAGTCGGTGTCACGGTGAAAGGCAGTAAGCTTCCATGATATTCATACATGTAATTTATGTCCCAGCAATGGCCTGGCAAGCTGTCCAAGGTCTACTCTGTCCTTGCCCAGAGTCGGCCAAGATGGGTGCCAATCTCTCCGCGACCCAAATTAGGATTAACGGGTTCAGAAAAAGAATGAATGAATAATTTATGTCCAGATATAAACCATGATAAATGCTAAGCTATCACTAAGCTAGCCGTTAAGCTAATCGTGATCTGTGATTGGTCTAAATAAAGACACATGTAGCGATAGCTATATAAAATACAACTCAAACAATTTTATATTGCTACAAATGTCTTTCTCTAGACCAATTCCGTGTGCATCCACTCGCCGTCCCATCTAAGTGAAAGAGGATGGCGATTACAGTAAAGCAGCGTGTGATGGGCGGGGAAGCTACTGGGCTGTTTCCCCGTTTCAAGCTATGAGATTCCCAGTGTGGCCAGCATGTCTGCTTCAACGCAAGACGGTTCCAGGTAAGGATGCCCCAGGACAATAGTGGGATAGCGGCTATTGTCTATGACGGACCTGCTCACAGCCTGCTGGATTATTTTCATCCAGTTGTTCCTGTCATCTTTGGATGGGGCATGCAGCTCGTACATCTCCGGAGGGGTGGAGTCACTGATCAGGAACATCCCTCGCTCCTGATTGGCGATGTCTCTGACGATCAGGTTCTGGAGTGATAGAACCGGCGGTTTGTCCTTTAGAGAGAGGAGGAATGCAGACAGGATGTTTGTTTGCTGTGCTTTTGGAATTATTTTGTAACGTGAGCACGTTTCACTGTTTCGGAGACGATGTTTACCGAGACACTCACCAGACACAGGAAAAAATATTTCTGGTCTTTTTCCTGCACGAATACCAGGATGTCCGTCATCAACAAGACCTGCACGTCTGAGACGACAAACAGTGTTACTCAGGAGCATCAAGCGCTAAATGTACACACAAACAACACACATCACACACACACACACATCTCCACACCCACCCCATACATACACACATCACACACACACACACACACACACACACACACACACACACACACACACACACACACACACTCTCCATACACCCCCAAACACACCCCATACATGCAAATCCCCTCACCCACACCATACATGCCCTACACCCCTCCCCACACAAGCCCCCCACACCCCATACACTCCAACACACACACAAGTGCGCACACACACACACACACACACACACTCCATACACCCCCAAACACCCACACCCACCCCTCCACACACTCCATACACAACCCCAACACACACACACACACCATACATGCCCCCACACACAAACACACCCCATACCCCCAACACACACACACACACACACACACACACATCATACACCCCCAACACATACACAAACTCCATACACCAAATACACATGCCCAACACACACACTCCATACACAACCCCCAACACACACACACACACACACACACACACACACCATACACCCCCAACACATACACAAACTCCATACACCAAATACACATGCCCAACACACACACTCCATACACAACCCCCAACACACACACACACACACACACACACACACCATACACCCCCAACACACATACACAAACTCCATACACCAAATACACATGCCCAACACACACACTCCATACACAACCCCCCAACACACACACACACACACACACACACACACACACACACACACGTGCGCGCACACACAAAGATACCTTTAAACCTGGAGCCCTGTGCGGTTTTTATCAGCAGCGATCCCTCGTGGAGGAGTCTTCTTCGGAGCAATTCTCCGCCTCGGAACACTCCTCCACCCCTCACTGCGGCCTCGGCCCGCGGGTCCAGCCGAGCCCGGATCTCCTGCAGCCTCTGAGTCAACTCCAGTTCCTGGACCTGCTGATCTACAGAGCTCAGTAGCTCACGGATCAGAGCTAGAGACTGAATAAGGGACTCGGCTTCCTCTTCGCTACCTGCATGACCAACACCATGAGGAGACGTGGTTAGCCGTCTTGAAGCTGGACTGTATAAAACCTGCCTGCCCGATTTCCATGAAACGTGACGGAAGGGTGTAGATATAAAAGCTTTAACTCCAAACATTTTGTGGCGTTGCTCTGACATAGACATTCCAAAATCAAACAATCTCTTGGACTCGGGTAGTGTTCAGTCCCCACCAAGTTTGTTGAAAATCTGTACATGGGTGTGGTCAGACATTTGTCCACAAACAAGCAGACAGACCCAAACCCCATTTGGGGTGAAGGATTTAAAAAAAAAAAAAAAAAAAAAAAAAAAAAATATATATATATATATATATATATATATATATATATATATATATATATATGTATATATATATATATATATATATATATATATATAAAACTGGCACGGCGGTGTAATGGTTAGCATGTTTGCCTCACTGCAAGAGAATCCTGGGTTCAAGTCTCACACTTGGGGGTTTCTCTGTGGAGTTTGCATGTTCTTCCTGTGCTGTTCGAGTTTCCTCAGGGTTCTCTGGTTTCCTCCCACCATCCAAAATCATGCACATTAGGTTAACTGACTGTTCCAAATTGCCCCTGGGTGTGAGTGTGAATAGATGTATGTGTGTTGGCACCACCTCCCCATGACCAAAGTATAATTAAGCGGTTCGGTAAATGAGTGAATGAGTGCCAAGCAGTCAGTCTGAGGAATTCGCATCTGTTACAATAAAAGGGGCGGGGAAGCAGTGTGTCACCTTTTGTGTTGTCCAGTATACGCTGGATCAGCACAGGGTACTTGGTAATGCGTTGTGTGACAAGCAGGATGCATTCCTGGACTCCATGGCGACGGAGGAGCGATCCTCTACTGACCCGCTGTCCATGAAATACATGAAACACGATAATACGTCAGTGATCAACAGCCCACAACAATCATCACACATTTCTTGGTCTCATGGATTCCTCTCCTGTCACTTACCCGGATAAAGTTCTGGAACCTTTTGTCACGCGCCAGCAGCTCCTTGTAGAGCTTCACGGCTTTCAGGTGCCGGCTGCAGAACTCAGCGTAGCACTTGCGCATATCGTCTGCGTTATGGCCTGAAAACTGGACAGCAGAACGGCACAGGTGAGGCTCCTTTACTTACACGGAATACGAACATACAATACTGACACAATCAGCACCCACCTGCTCTACCAACACATCTCCGAGCTGATGGATGGTAAAATTGGTGGTGCTCCCCGGCGCCAGGCTGTGGTTCCGCCGGCTCAGTAGCTGGCTGACAAAGCGTGAGTGCAGCGTCACCAGCTGGTCGAGACATGGAAACACGGCATGGACAACGCCCGCCTCTAGCAAAACCTCCTCCAGCATACCTCTTCGGAACACGCCCTCCATGATGCGCAGAGTCCGCACATGGTGAAGCTCTGTCTGAATCAGCTCTGGTGTGAAACATACACGTAAGTTGTTTTTTCTTAGCATTATTAGCACTTATTAATCAATAAAGTTCTATGTTTTATATATATATATATATATATATATATATATATATATATATACACACACACACACACACACACAAACACACATACATAAAGTGGTACCTTGACTTACGAATTTAATCCGTTCCGAGGGAAAGCTCGTAAGCCAAAATGTTCGTTATAAGTATTCTAGTTTTTTATAAGTAATATTCGTTCCCATAAGAAATAACAGAAAACCAATGAGGGGGTTTGGGGGGGGTTCAATGAAAATAATTCATAAGCACTGCACTGTGTTCTCAGAGCACGGAGGAATACACGTGGAATATAGCCTCGAAAAGCCATTTCCCCAACAGTGTTCATAAATCAAAATTTTGCTCGTTGGATGGGACAGTTTTTGGAGAATTGAAGCTTGCATTAAAGTCAAGGTATCACTCTGTGTGTGTGTGTGTGTGTGTGTGTGTGTGTGTGTGTGTATACAGGTATACAAACGCTCCACGACTTACGTTCATCCGTTTTACGTTTTAAAAAAAAAACTCAAACTTTGGGTTTAGACGTACCAACGTAGTACGCTGACGTAATGACGCAATGACATAATGATGCTGCGTTGTTTACAAACGATAGACTGAACGTGCCCCTCCTTCTTCCCAGTTCAGTTATATATATATATATATATATAAATATATCTCAGTTATATAGTGTTACTCTTGTGTTAAGACTCGTCTCTGTGATCTCAACAATGTAACTAGCTTTGATTGGAGATTTTGGGTTGTTTTTGTTTTGTGTTTGTTTCGGGTTTTTTTTTAAAGAAAATAAACGAATGATGGAACTGTGCTATTGCAGTAGGCCGAGCACGAGATGCTGTTTATTCTTAATTATTTCCAGCCTGGTGGAGGTTTTGCTCTTTGAATGCCCTTCCAGCTGTTGCCTGATAATTTAGCGACGAGTCGTCATTATTAACTTTCAAGCCCGATGCGAAAGGAGTCCTGAGGTTAGATTGACATTATTATCCAAGAATAATATCCCAGATGTTGCTGTACATGTCTCCTGTGTCCAATAAATGGGTGCCCTGTCGATGGACACAGCCAGGCTAACATGCTGCAGATTTCAGCTGCCATGTCGTAAACATGAGCACATTGTCAGAGGAAGAGGAAGCTTGAGCCTATCACAGCTGTCTGTTTGCCGGATCATCGCAGGGCCAACAAACACACAACTAGGGGCAATTTGCCTAATTTGCATTGAGAGAACATGCAAAACCCACACGGAAACACTGTTCAACCCGGGACCTTTTCATTGTGAGATGTGGGCGTCGTAACCACTATGCCGCCGCACCACCCTATTTCCAGCTCTCCACTCCATCTATGCAACTGTAACGGTGCTACACAAATCATCACAATTAAATCTACAAATCCTGAACATCAAAGATAACCAAACTAACTTACCGTAGATGACGTCTTGCCTCTTGATGATGTCCTTGCGGTGATTCTGCAGGTAGGACGCCTCCACCGCCAAACTCCACGAGTCTGCCTTGAAGTCCCGACCCTCCCTTTCCAGCTCCTCCAGCATCGAGGCGTAATACACTTCGCCTGTATATGGGTGTGGAAACGTAATGAGAAGATGACACATGCGTGAGCGTTGCACAATGCGTCTCCTCGCGTCAATAATTATCATGCGAGAAGTTCTCACCGTCATCGTTCAGAGACTCCATAGACATGGCTCTGTTCCTGAAGTTCAGGGAGTCAGTTGACTGAGAGAGGATTCGTCTTAGGCCCAGAGGAGGATCATCGTTCAGATTTCTACACACACACACACACACACACACACACACACACACACACACACACACACACACACACAGTTTTTAAATTGAAGACAAAATGATCACCTGCAACCGGTTAAAAATTTCTCAATGAAATCAGACAAGGAAACAAACAAGGCGTCTTTTTTGTATCTAGCAGAGGTTGCCCTCACCCGGCAATGTTGTTGGTGGAGACACTCTTGCTGAGAGACAGGGTGGAGCGTCCTCGCCGAGAGCCGAGAAAAGACTGGCGGAGAGTGTCGGAGGCGTAGATGGCTGAACTTGGCCTCTCCTTGATGATGGGGGCTGAAAGACGAGAAAAGTGAAAAAGTAGTTTAAACAAACAAATCGAGAGAAAATATTCATCCATTTGTCTGTCCCTTCATCCATTCACAGACCTATCTCTCCCTCCATCCATTCATCCACTGACTCATCTACAGAACCACCCGCACTTCCATTCACCCACAAACCCACCCACTCATCCATGCACCTATCCACCCATCCATCTACTCACCCTCCTCCAATCCATCCACCTACCCACCCACTCTCTCTCCTCCATCATCAATCCATCCATCCATCCATCCACCTCTCCATCCACAAAACCATCCACCCATCCTTCCACCCAACTGGTGCAGCGGTAGCTTAATAGTTAGAGAAGCAGCTTTGGAACCAAAAGGTTTTTTTTCTAATTCCAAAACCAGCAGGAAAAATGTGTGCCGGTGGGGGATTAAACTTGTACTTTCCCCTTCCTCCACCTTCCATGGCTGAAGTTCTCTTGAGCAAGTCACCTAACCCACAACCGCTCTCTGGGCACCCCCAATGTATGTGGCAGCTCACTGCTCCGAGTGTGTGCACACTGTGTGTGTGTGTGTGTGTGTGTGTGTGTGTGTGTGTGTGTGTGTGTGTGTGTGTGTGTGTGTGTGTGTGTGTGCTTAACTTGGATGGGTTAAATGCAGAGACAATAATTCAATAATTTCCCATGCAGGATTAATACAGTATAGGAAACAAAAAACAAAACAAAACAACAACAACAAAACCCACTTAGCCACTGTGCCCCCTTGAGGAGATAATTAGAACTGCAGCAATATTGAAAATTTAAAAAGTCATTGATGGAAGGGGGTGGGGTTTGCGTTCTGAAAGGACTTTTATTCATGAAAAGAGTCTTTCGCGCCAGTACTGAGTAAAAGTCAGCATAAAACAATCCCATGGATACCAATATTTTAAAAATAAAAAATACATTAATCGTGACCAGATCCCGGAATTACTACCGAGGAACTGATGCATCTTAGGATGGCCAGAAAAGTCACAGAGTAACCTTGTATCTCTAAAGGCTCCGGATCCACCATGATGTGTGCAGGAAGACTGTATAGCCAGTAGGAGACAGTATCGCTCCTCTCCTCTATGCTACCCTGCTCTATTTTACACTTCTGTACTGTACCCTCGCCTGACCCGAGGAGGTTAAAAGAGAAATTAAACAGTGATGTGTGATGAGGTTGACAGCTGGTGAGTCCCTGACTCTTTCAGGGTCAGATTTACAAATACAAATGAACTCAAAATAGAATTTTAATTCATTTGATTGACAACAGACCAATCAATCAATACCAAAGAAAGAAACAATGACACGACTGTCCACACCGTTAGTACAGCATGTGTGATGTAATGCAATCAAATATCATGTTTCCTTCTGTTTCAGCACCGTTGAAAAATAAACTGATTTTCAGACAATGTGCTGTGTTTTACATATCATATCTGCCTTTTTGCACAAATATGTGGCGCCTATTTCATTTGAAGTTAAAATTTATCCAAACTGCGTTGCTCTTCCTTGAGTTTTCACCTCTTGTTTTGATTGAAAGTCCAGATTTGTGAATTTTCTCAGCTTGGAAATGTGATCTTCCGTTTTGATAAGGCGGATTGTAAAGGAAATACAATAAAAAAATGAAGAAGATTGTAGGTTGTGTGAGAATCTGTGGGCTCAATAGTGCCCTCTGCCACGAGTCAGGGGTACTGTTTGCCTCACTGAGGAAGGTTTTTTTTTTTTTAAACTGTGTTTTATGATTAATTTGCAGCCTAAACACTTTACAGAAATACATTTTATACATTATTTATATTATGAAAAGACAGAGCATATAATCTGAGTGTTTGGAAGCATTTTATCTGCAATATACAGAGGGACAGCAACACACTATTTGCATTGCATACCAGCACAGATTGAGAGGGATACAATCTACCGAGCGCCGCTGCAAAGCGCCGCCTCACCATGCAGCCCCACCCTGTTTCTGAACGGGACAGATGCAAGTTCTGTTATTCTTTATTGGAAAAAAATTTACTATTGGATTCAAACGGTTAAAGGGTTTTCTAATACATACCATCTGACAAATATTAACATTTATTATATAAATGATAATGATTATTAACTTTTTTTGTCCTTTTCAAGATTGACAGGGGATGCTCTACTGGAATGCATGCCACTGGTATTAAAAGCTCTGTGCTGAGAAGGGAGGGAATAAAATCAACACAAGCGAGCCAAGGCATCAGTTCAGGAAGAAAAGGGAGGGGCTTACTTTTGGTGCGCAGAGCCACGTTCTGTAGGGCTGAACTGTTCCTCCCCAGCGCCAACTTCTGCTGCTGCAAGAAGGAAAAATACTATTTCAGCTTTTTAAATACTTCTTTAACTCATAACATACACAGAAAATCAACAAAAACAATTGTAAATACTGATCTATTTTAATATACATACAGATTAAGAATGAGGATATATTTCAAGATCACGTCACACAAGTTTTACATTTACCATTTTATTTGTTAAAATTGTTCATTTGTTTAAATAAAATTGTTAATTAGTTACTATATTTTTTTATTAGCGGCACCGTGGCACAGTGATTAGCATGTCTACCTAACACCAACAAGATCCTGGGTTCAAGTCCTGTTTCTGTGAAGAGGTTCCCCTCCATGCTTGCACGGGCTTCCTCCAGGTACTCCAGCTTCCTCCCATGGTCCAAAATAACATGCACTTCTGGGCTAACTGTCTGCTCCAGATTGCCCCAGGAGAGGATGTGAGTGTGAAAGGTTGTGTATGTGCTGCCTTGCAATGGTTTGGATTTAGATTGCTCCACCCTCATCCCTAGTAGTAGAATTAAGCAAATAAATGAATGAATAAATAATAATTAATAATTATTTGATGAACTATTTTAAAATTTCAGATCGTAATTATAAACTCACTGCAATTATCATATCATCATCAACATCATCATCAGAATAATAATAATAATAATAATAATAATAATAATAGTAATAATAATAATAGGTGGCACAGTGGTCAGCACATCTGCTTCACAGCAAGAAGGTCCTGGCTTCGATTCCCAGGTCAGGCGCTTCTGTGTGGAGTTTGCATGTTCTCCCCGTGCTTGCGTGGGTTTCTTCCGGGTACTCCGGTTTTCCTCCCACAGCCCAAAAACATGCACAGAAAGCCGATTGGCTAGATGAGAGCGTTGGCTATTCGATGGCCCTCTCCCAGAGTCGGCTGAGATGGGCGCCAGCCTCCCTGCAACCCGAATTAGGATTAATCGGTTCAGAAAATGAATGAATGAATAATAATGATGATGATGATGATGATGATGACATAACATGAAATTCACTATCCAGCATAATGTAATAATTACAAAATACAACCACACTTTATAAATTAAATACAACTAGAAAGAACTGGAAAGAAGTGTAGAAAGTCAGATGTTCTCAGAGCATGGAGGTATCCATGCACTACCGGATCAAGGTTCTGGTGCAAGTTTCGTACCTTCTGCTTCATTTTAGCGCAGTTCGCCAGTGTGTCTCGGCAGCGGTTGTGGATGGTGACATTGCAAGCTGTGAAGCAAAACAGATGATAGATTCGATTTAGAGGTTGACAGACGAATGCAAGGAGGGATATCTAATGTTCAAAATGTTAAGATGTTTTTATCAAATTCTGGATCTCTTTACAACTTCCTGTTAATTATAACGGTACAGCCAGTATTCGGAAACTAAATCTTGCACATCTGCAGGACGTGTTTCGATGGGAAAGTGTTCACACTTGGACAGCACCGGTTCAAATCATAAAAGTAGCCCAAGAAAGAATAATTATCTGGGCTCTCAGAAAAGGTCTTCCCTGTCAATCATGATGACACTAGCCAATCACGGGGTCATGCATTTGACTGGTGGGTGGATACTGATTTTGTCCCTGATGTTGCATAAACACTCACTCTCGCTCATTTGCTAAATGGCTTACATCACATCCGGGGAGACTGGTGCCTATCTCAGCCGACACTGGGTGAAGGTGCGATACCACCGGACAGCTCTCCAGACCATTATAGAGCACACACACACACACACATACCATGATTCACACTCACATCTAAGGGCAATTTGGAAGCGCCATAAAATTTTGCAGCTGGGACGGCATGGCGATGTAATGGTCATCACACCTACCCCAAAGTACGAAGGTCCCGGGGTCAATTCCCAAGCATGACTCAGATATTTCTGTGAGAAATTTAAAATGTTCACCCTGTGTTTCTATTGGGTTGCTCCAGGCTCATTGGTTTCCTCCCAGTCACACAAGGCATGCACGTTCGGTCAACCCAGTCGTTCCAAATTGCCCCTTGCTGTGAGTGTGGATATAAATGGTTCTCTCTATGTGTGTGTGTTGGCCCCGCAATGGACTGTCAAGCTGTTTAGGGTGTACATCACCATCGCACATAGTGGGCTGAGACAGGCTCCAGCATTCCTGAAACCCTAGTAGGATGAAGCGGTTCGGCAGAAGAATGAAAGTGAATACGACACACAAAAAAAGGGCGGCGGTGGCTTAGTGGTTAACGCTCTGGGTTACTGAGCAGAAGGTCGGTGGTTCAAGACCCGGTACCACTAACGTGCCACTGTTGGGTCCTTAAGCAAGGCCCTTCATATTCATTTGTATGAATGATATATAAATGTAATTTGGTTTGGATAAGAGCGTCTGTGGAATCATGTAAAAGTGACGTCATCGCTAGTTAAGCGACTGATTATCGTACAAATAAAATCGATTTCTGGACTGGAACCAATTAATCCATGCAGAAGGATAATTTCACTGGAATTTCACCAATTTTCTCTTTAAATTCATTTCAGTGTTAAATTTATTGTGTTTCCAGACTTTTTCAGAGTGAAAACTACAACTAACAATAAATATTACTGTGCTAATCACCTTGAAACATTATTATAACAAAATATATGGTAAACATTGAGTAGTTGGAATCATCCATTGTGGAGTCAGGGCCATGGGGCCAGTGGTTTGGGTAGGTCTCTGATGAACCCTGATGTTGTGCTGGGGTTAGTGCGGGGTATGTATGACATGAAAAACAAGCAAACTCTAAAGTGTAATATTTTTGCCAACATCACATATGGCTGATGTCATCAACAAGCTTTCACAGAGGAAAAAAAAAGGTTTGATGGCAATTCATTATCATTATCCTTTTCACATCGTATCTGAAAAAGCTTTCTGAGGCACCGCATGCAGCTGCATACTCGTCTCCATTCCTGCTGCCAATCTCTCAAACTGCCATCCATCATTCTGGATCAAAGAAACCAGGAACAAAAGAAAGAGCTTCTCCACCCCACCCCCACCACCACCACCACCCGACCCCCTCCTGTCCATCTCTCCAGCTCTCGATTTGCCTCATTGTTAAAGCCAGAGTGTTTCCTGTACTGTGTTTTGTAGACAGGAAGTTGTTCTTGTGCAGCAGGAAGTGAGTAATGGTTGGCAAAAGAACTGTTAAATGGAGATTACGCTCAGGTATGGCTGTGTTGAGAAGGGAGAAGGGGGTGGGAAGGGTTGCAGGGTGTAGGAGGTTCCAACAGGGGCACTTCATCCAGTGTCGGGTTATGTTCTCGCAGAACATAAAGTCTGAGTGAGAATTCTGGCTGAAGTATAGTACGGTATTGGGTGGAAAACTTAAAGTGGTGCACAGACCATCAAGGAATCATAAAACAACGGTTGAAAGTAATAAATAAATAAATAAATAAATAATAGCACAATAATAGAATAAAATCCAATTCAATAGGTAGATAAACAGATGGATAATGTGCCGGACCACTGAATTCTACTTTGGGTGGTGGCAAGGCTGGAGACCATCTTAGCCGACACTGAGTGAGGGTGGGGTACAACCTGAACAGCTCACCAGACCATCACAGTGCAAAACACACACACACACACACACACACACACACACACACACACCCACCCACACACACACACACACACACACACACACAACTAGGGGCAATTAGGTACAGCCAGTTAGCCTAATGTGAGGGCAGTGGTGGTCTGGTGGTAAAAGGTGCTGGATAGCTGATCCTATGGTTGAGTGTTCGAGTCCCACTCTCCACAGGGTTGTGACTGTTCCCCCAGTGCAGCTAACTGGGTTATCAAGGGCCGTCCATGTCTCTCACTGTCTATGGTGTGAGGTTCATGTAAAAGAACCATTGCTGACTTTTTTGAAGAGTAGCTTCATAGCTGTCAGCGTGTTTCCACCCCTAACTAAAGGGTTGTGTCAGGAAGGGCATCTGACGTAAAAACCAATGCCAAATCGAATATGCGAATCATTAATATGACTTCCATGAAGATGGAGGCAGATGATTCGCTGTGATGACCCTGAACAGGACAGCCGAAAGGAAAAGAAGAAAAGAAGAAGTTAGCCTAACGTGCATGTCTGTGGACCGTATGAGGAAACCGGAGTGCCCAGAATAAACCCATGCAAACACACATCCAGTGTACAAGTCCGAGTATAGGACGTCAGTATAAAGAGATTAAAATACGTAAGAAAAACATCAGTATAAACTGGGTTAGAGAAAATAAATTGACATTGTGTGCTGTTCTTGATTCTGATTGGTCCAAAGATTAGAAACAAGTTCATTCATTTTCTGAACTGCTGGAGAGGATGGCTCCCATCTCGGCTGACTCTGGAAGGGGGGGGGGGGGTTACATCTTGGACAGCCCCCCAGGCCATCGCAGGGCAAAAACATGATGACAGCTATGGTGTGTATGGTACACAGTGAGAGACATGGCTCGCCTTTAATAACCCAGTTAGCAGCACCTTACCACCCGGCCGCCACTGCCCCCCACAAGACAAGTTATTAAAGGAAATTTTATTTGGTACAAGTTGCTAGTACTTGCACTGTAGCATTACGACAGATTAATGAAAACAAATACCTGGGCTTCAGATCTACGGAAGTCTCCAGAAGTTTCAGTTTCATGATTAAATACTGCCGTGATGACACACAAGCCATGACACCTTCACACACAAAAAAGATGTAGTGGCGGCGGTGGCGAATGAGGTCACTTCCTGGTTGCGAGATAACTGGTAGGCCAGTTATTTTTATCCCAGACTGAACGGGCTTGACGTTGTAACTATTATCACGGGGAAAAAATGCACAGGGTGCTTTAGTTTTTGTGTCAGCAGTGCTCGGAGCTCCGCATTTCTGAGCTCAAAGGTTACATTTTGTTCCCATTTATAGCCAGAAAATTCTGGCTTGGTTTTTCACACGCCACCCGTCCACCGCAAAAGCGGCTCCATCACTAAACACAGAGACGTGAAAATCCCACTCATGCAGAAGGCTCAAGCAGAATTCTGGTTTCCAGCAGACGTAAAGGACACACCCGTCTCAAACTTCACAATAATGAGGTTCAAGAATTTTTCTCTGAAAATCTTTTGCACAGTAGGTCCATTCATGTGGATGTTTTTATCCTTCGGTCTGGAACTTGTCTTTCCCAGATACACACACACACACACACACACACACACACACACACACACACACACACACACACACACGGCTCCACCAGTGCTAAATAAACACACCATGCCCTGACTAACCAAACCAACATGGCTGAAAGAATTCAACACTATTCATACACTCGGGATGAGACGTGGAATTCTGCTTTCTTTTTCTTTTGTTTTCATGAGCCGTCCTGCCTTTATATTCAAAAGACCGACCACAAATAACACATCAATCAGCTAAGCATGCTAAGTCTGTTATTACATTATCATATCAGTCAAAGCAAACACGTAAAGCAAATGTTTATCATGTCATCATTCATTCATTCACTCATTTTCTGTAACCACTTAATCCTAATTAGGGTTGCAGGGAGGCTGGTGCCCATCCCAGCCGACTCTGGGCGAGGGCAGAGTACACCCTGTATAGCTCACCAGGCCATCGCAGGGCGGAAACACGCTGACAGCTTTTCAGTTCCTCTTGTCGAAAGTCAGCAATGGTTCTTTTACATGAACCTCACACCATAGACTGTGGGAGACATAGCCGGCCTTTGATAACCCAGTTAGTGCACTGGGGGGACAGTGACAACCTTGTGGAGAGTGGGGCTTGAACCCCCACTACTGTTCCATGTCATTATGACTAGCAGAATTTCAGATTGAATATAAACCAATCGGAATTTTGTATTTTTTTTACAAGGTACATCGTTTTGTTTTCTTCAGCGGCTTTTTAGCTGTTCATATTAATGTTAATAGAGAAGTACAGAGAAGGTCAGAAGGAGATGCATTGTGCCTTTGTGGATCTGGAGAAAGCACATGACAGGGTGTCGAGAGAGGAACTGTGGTATTGCATGAGGAAGTCTGGAGTGGTGCAGGACATGTATGAGAGATGTAAGACAGTGGTGAGGTGTGCTGTCGGTGTGACAGAAGAGTTCAAGGTGGAGGTGGGACTGCATCAAGGATCAGCTCTGAGCCCCTTCTTGTTTGCTATGGTGATGGACAGGCTGACAGACAAGGTTAGACAAGAATCTCCATGGACTATGATGTTTGCAGATGAAATTGTGATCTGTAGTGAGAGCAGAGAACAAGTGCAGGAAAACCTAAAGAGGTGGAGGTATGCCCTGGAAAGGAGGGGAATGAAGGTTAGCCTCAGTAAGACAGAATACATGTGTGTGATTGAGAAGGGCCCAAGAAGAACGGTGAGGTTACAGGGAGCAGAGATAAGAAAGGTGGAGGATTTTAAGTACTTAGGCTCAACAATCCAGAGCAATGGAGAGTGTGGAAAAGAGGTGAAGAAGCGTGTGCAGGCAGGTTGGAATGGTTGGAGAAAAGTGTCGGGTGTGATGTGTGATAGGAGGGTATCGGCAAGAATGAAAGGAAAAGTGTACAAGACGGTGTTGAGGCCAGCGATGTTGTATGGTTTAGAGACAGTGGCCCTGGGGAAAAGACAGGAGGCAGAGCTGGAGGTAGCAGAGATGAAAATGTTGAGGTTCTCTTTGGGAGTAACGAGGATGGATAGGCTCGGGAATGAGCACATCAGAGGGACAGCACATGTAAGAGGTTTTGGAGACAAAGTCAGAGAGGCTAGATTGAGATGGTTTGGACATGTACAGGGAAGGGATAGTGAATATATTGGTAGTAGGATGCTGAGGTTGGCACTACCAGGCAGAAGGCCTAGAGGAAGACCAGAGAGAAGATTCATGGATGAGGTGAAGGAGGACATGAAGGTAGTTGGTGTAAGAGAAGAAGATGCAGAGGACAGGGTGAGATGGAGGCAGATGATTCGCTGTGGTGACCCCTGAAGGGGAAAGCTGAAAGGAAAAGAAGAAGATATCGATAAAATTGTAGCTAAACATGATAAAATGACAGCATTAGCTAAAATTTTCACAGAACTGGGAGAGGAGGTAATATTCCATGGAAAGCAATTAAAAAGTCACCAATTTATGAAAAACAACCTTTATCTGTTATTATAGTTAACTGTCGTATTAACTTGTAAAGCTTGTAAAACAAACTTCTTTTGTCTGTCTTCCTTTCGGTTTTTTTCCTTTTACTCAGGAGTCGCCACAACGAATCATTTGATTCGCACGTTTGATTTTGGCAGAGGTTTTTACGTCGGATGCCCTTCCTGCCACAACCCTTTTAGCAAGGGACAGAAACACGCTGACGACTTTGCAGCTACTCTTTACGAAAGTCAGCAATGGTTCTTTTACATGAACCTCTCACCATAGACAGTGACAGACATGGCCCGCCTTTGATAACCCAGTTAGCTGCACTGGGGGGGACAGTGACAACCTTGTGGAGAGTGGGACTCGAACCCCCAACCTTTGGATCAGCGATCCAGCGCCCTATACCACTAGACCACCACTGCCCCGTAAAACAAACTTCTTTTAAAATCCAATAATCACAAGATGCCTGGCCACAGTGCATTCTGGGAAGTGTAATCTCAATTCTTGAATATCACTCGCTTAAGAGGCATTTCCGGTCGCTTTCAGCTCACGTGTGATGATTGTGGTGTTGGGACATCGAGTCAACGTTCAAACTTTGTTATTTATAATTAAAAAAAAAAAAAAAAACAGTTTATCCGTTATTTATTTCATAGTTTTCTTTCGCAAATTTAAGACTTGAGAACATCCAAGTTTTTCCTCGAAAATTTATTACATTAAATGTGAAATTCTGAGGTTTTCTCACTAATTTTTGATTTCATAAAATTTGAAATTCTTTGAGATCAAAATTCTAAGTGTACATAGCATTTTCTTTTTGAAAAAATTCTGACTATATTCTCATAGAATTTTTGATCAAAGTTTAGAAATTTATGACTTTACAAACTCGGAGAATGGTATTCATACTTAAAACTTCAATCTCAAAGCATTTCAATGTGAAATTCTTTCCAACAAATTTATGATGTAATATTCTCTGGGAATATCCAGTTTTTTACTCGTCTAACTTTAAATTTTATCTCACAGATTTTGCCCGTTTTCTTACAAATCTATGACTTTACAAACGTAGATAATATCCACGGTTTTTCACAGGTGTTCGAATCCAGATTCATACCACAGTCATCCTCCCGGGAGTCCACGGGAGCTAATTAGCCAAGCGCTCATGGGAGGGAGGGATGGCATATGCTGACTTCCCTGTCACATGATGATCGCCAGCCAATCAGGGACGTCTGTTATCTCATTCATATCTAAGGGCGGGCGGGTAGCGATTTCTCACTGAGTGTGTTAGACCGCCTCCAAAATACGCATTTGCTGCAGTTTGTAAAGATTTGAGTGGCTAGCATTGCATGTCACAGAGAGGGTGATGTGTATGCTTACGCCCCTCCCTGGTTGGTGGTGGTTGTGTGATAAGGAAGGTAATACTTGATGGATAGGAATCGGATACGACTAAATTAGGGAGGAAATGGGAGGGGAAATTTAAAAAAAAGGAAGTTAATCTAATCAAACGTATCTTTCATGTGTGTTTAAAAGAAACGTGTACTCAGATTCTACCTCAAAGCAGTTTCCTTTATTCATTGCTGAACCCGGCTAGCAACATTAACCGAGTATGGGCGGGGCTTCGGATCAGCTCATTTGCCCTATATCAGCTGTTCTCACCTTCTCGTTCGCAGTTTGAACTGTAAATGTATAAATTATTTGCCTATGAGATGAGAAACCAAGCACAAAGTATCGTATTGGGCCACATCTGATCTGGTAAAACCGATCCCTCTTATTGTGAGATCAAAAGTTTTGGCACATTACTAACAAGGTTAATACAATTCAGTACGCTGTCACTAAACGCCGGATCTGAGGCAAAGAGCTCATGTTGAAATTCGAATATGAACAAATATGAAACACGAAGAAGACATGTGGTTTCAACAGTGGTGTCTAACTCCATAGACTACGATCCCAGAGGGAGCTGCAATTCATTCCCATTACTTGCAACACAAAAGCTGAAAGTCAATACGGCTTCCAAAATGGGCCAATCAATAAAAGAGTTGAGTAAATGAACTCCTGAGCTCTTTTGCTTTCCAAGCAGCAGTACGTATGGGTGTTCTCTCTGTGCATGTGTGAGCTGGAAGATGATGGGGTGACAGACAGTGTGTTAATCTTTCACGCTGTCTCTGGATTACATGTAATGATGGAAAGGGCGTGTGTGTGTGTGTGTGTGTGTGTGTGTGTGTGTGTGTGTGTGTGTCACAGCTGTGCACCAAAAAGCCTCTTTGAGATTGTGCAGACAAAAGCGCCACACGCTGCATTTACACTCTGGACTTTCCCCATAATGCCTTGCATAATGATGCTATTATCATTGCGGGCCAGATTAATAGAACCCGACTGTACATGATGGCGAAGACAACCAGAAAGAGCAGCGTGTAGAGTCCAGCACTGACACTTTCATCACTTCTATTTTCCTTCTATAAAATACCTGGAATGTGTATGTTTTAATATCATGGGAAAGTCTTTGAAATGTTACGCTTCACATTTTCCTTGGGGGCAGTGGTGGTCAAGTGGTATAGGGCACTGGATCGCTGATCCAAAGGTTGGGGGTTCGAGTCCCACTCTCCACAAGGTTGTCACTGTCCTCCCCAGTGCAGCTAACTGGGTTATCAAAGGCCGGCCATGTCTCTCACTGTCGATGGTGTGAGGCATGTAAAAGAACCATTGCTGACTTTCGACAAGAGTAGGCTGCAAAGCCGTCGGCGTGTTTCTGCCCTGCGATGGCCTGGCAAGCTGTCCAGGGTGTACTCTGCCCTTGCCCGAAGTTGGCTGGGATGGGCGCCAGCCTCCCCGCGACCCTAATTAGGATTAAGCGGTTACAGAAAAAAAATGAACACATTTTCCTTCCAAATACACAAACAATATTTAATTCCCTACATTACTTATGGATTACTATTGTAAATCCCTGTCCCTACCATTTATTCATGAAGCTCCGCCTACTTTAAATATAATTACGACCGAAGGGTCGAATCAATAGCCCTTCCGAGATTATATTTGGAGATTTAGGTTCTGGCTCCTACTCTGAGTGCATTGGTTGGAATTCCAATACACCTCCAGAGCCCCTACACCAATTATATGGGTATACAGACACACGCACATCTGTCCCTCTGGCAACAGACCTATGCAATTACTGGCTTTGCCACCAGTCCGCCCTGCCCTCCCATCCCCCCTCTCTGCACCGCACCTCACCCATCCGCTGCCTTTCGTTTACCTCACAATCACAATGTGTCAAGGTTACGAGAATAGGTTGGGGCTGAGATATGGAGGAAAACACTCTCATGTACACAGCTTGTTTACAGAATAGTAATAATAATGGAAATAAAAGTGACAAACTAGTTTATTTACAGCCTACTTTTTATTAAATATATGTTAGCACGTCCGCCTCACAGCAAGAAGGCCCGGGTTCGATTCCCGGCCTGGGCGTTTCTGTGTGGAGTTTGCATGTTCTCCCCGTGCTTGTGCGGGTTTCCTCCGGGTGCTCCGGTTTCCCCCGCAATCCAAAGACGTGCACTGTAGGTTAATTGGCCGTTCTAAATTGACCGTAGTTTCTCTCCTGCAGCGGCACTGGAACCCAGTCGTATCGGCACTTGCCTTTCCATTGGATCCTTCCGGTGGTGCCGAGACAGGAGGGGGGACTTGCTGCTTGGGTAACAGCCTGTCCCTCATTACTCCCTACCCGGGCTCTGTGCACTGGGGAGTATCACCAGTCGGGATACTGGCCAGAGCGCAGCCATAGTCCTTCGGGACTGACGGAGGCCTATATATATATATATATATATACACACACACACACACACACACACACACACACATACATATATATACATATATATATATATATATATATATATATACATACATACACATATATACATATATATATATATACATACATATATATAATAATAAAAATAAAAGGACAGGACAAAGACTTTCTATTGAAACTCCATTTATCACTACAGATCTGTTTCGAGGGCTGGTGAAACCATCCTCTCTCTTCAGGTGATTATAGAGAATTTAGAATTTCTTCTATAATCACCTGAAGAGAGAGGGTGGTTTCACCAGCCCTCGAAACAGATCTGTAGTGATAAATGGAGTTTCAATAGAAAGTCTTTGTTCTGTCCTTTTATTTTTATTGTTATTTGCTCTACCAAAAAGTATTGAGCACTCTCCTATGGAAGGATCTACTCAGAAAATCCTATATATATATATATATATAAAATGCACATTCTTAAATATTAATCTTTTTCTCGGGAGACACAGCAGCGCAGTGGTTAATACATCTGCCTCACAGTATGAAGGTTCTGGGTTCAAGTCCCGAGTTTGTAGTTTCTGTGGTATTTATGTTCTCCGCATGCTTTCCTCAGAGTACTCTGGTTTTCTCTGACAGTCATAAGACGAGCATATCAGGCTTACTTTCTGTGCCAAATTGCCCCTGGGTGCGAATGTGAATGGCTGTTGGTGTGTGTTGCAATGATCTGGTGAGCCTTCGAATAGTGGTGGCTGAGACAGGAGCATAGGGTGACTTATGAAAGCGGAGGTAGGCGCACACAGGTAGACTACATCTTGTGTAGGCGATGTAATTTGAAGGAAGTCAGTGACTGCAAAGTCATCGTGGGTGAGAGCGTTGCCAAACAGCATAGGATGGTGGTGTGCAGGATGACTCTGATGGTGAGAAAGGTGAAAAAGGCAAAGGCAGAGCAGAAGACAAAGTGGTGGAAGCTGAAAAAGGAAGAGTGTCGTGTTGTCTTCAAGGAGGAGTTGAAACAGGCTTTGGGTTACCAGGAAGTGCTTCCAAATGACTGGACAACCACAGCAAATGTGATCAGGGACACAGGTAGGAGAGTACTTGGTGTGTCCTCTGGAAGGAAAGTAGATAAGGAGACTTGGTGGTGGAATGAGGAAGTGCAGGAGTGTGTACAAAGGAAGAGGTTAGCCAAGAAGAAGTGGGACATTGAGAGGACCGAAGAGAGTAAACAGGAGTACAGGGAGACACAGCGTAAGGCGAAAGTAGCAGTGGCTAAGGCCAAACAGAGGGCATATGATGACTTGTATGATAGGTTGGATAGTAAAGAGGGAGAAAATGATCTATACAGGTTGGCACAGCAGAGAAATAGAGATGGAAAGGACGTGCAGCAAGTTAGATTGATAAAGGACAGAGAGGGAACTCTATTGACTGATGACAGAAGTGTGCTGGGAAGATGGAAAGAGTACTTTGAAGAGCTGATGAATGAGGAAAATGAGAGAGAAAAAGAGTAGAAGAGGTAACCATTGAGGGGCAGGATGTAGCAAAGATCAGTAAGGGTGAAGTGAGAAGGGCATTGAAGAGGATGAAGAATGGAAAGGCAGTTGGTCCTGATGATATACCTGTGGAGGTATGGAAGTGTCTAGGAGAGGTAGCAGTAGATTTTCTGACAAGAACATTCAACACGGTACTAGAGAGTGAGCAGATGCCGGAGGAGTGGAGGAGAAGTGTGCTGGTGCCCATTTTTAAGAACAAGGGAGACGTGCAGAGTTGCAGCAACTACAGAGGGATAAAGTTGATGAGCCATACGATGAAGTTATGGGAAAGAATAGTGGAAGCTAGACTAAGGGCAGAGGTCAGCATTTGTGAACAACAGTTTGGTTTCATGCCAAGAAAGATGCAATGTTTGCCTTGAGGATGTTAATAGAGAAGTACAGAGAAGGTCAGAGGGAGCTACATTGTGCCTTTGTGGATCTGGAAAAAGCATATGACAGGGTGCCAAGAGAAGAACTGTGGTATTGCATGAGGAAGTCTGGAGTGGCAGAGAAGTATGTTAGAGTGGTGCAGGACATGTATGAGAGATGTAAGACAGTGGTGAGGTGTGCTGTCGGTGTGACCGACGAATTCAAGGTGGAGGTGGGACTGCATCAAGGGTCAGCTCTGAGCCCCTTCTTGTTTGCTATGGTGATGGACAGGCTGACAGACAAGGTTAGACAAGAATCTCCATGGACTATGATGTTTGCAGATGACATCGTGATCTGTAGTGAGAGCAGAGAACAAGTGCAGGAAAATCTCGAGAGGTGGAGGTATGCCCTGGAAAGGAGAGGAATGAAGGTTAGCCTCAGAAAATCAGAATACATGTGTGTGAATGAGAAGGACCCAGGAGGAACGGTGATGTTACAGGGAGCAGAGATAACGAAGGTGGAGGATTTTAAGTACTTAGGCTCAACAATCCAGAGCAATGGAGAGTGTGGAAAAGAGGTGAAGAAGCGTGTGCAGGCAGGCTGGAATGGTTGGAGAAAAGTATCCGGTGTGATGTGCGATAGGAGAGTGTCAGCAAGAATGAAGGGAAAAGTGTACAAGATGGTGGTGAGGCCAGCGATGTTGTATGGCTTAGAAACAGTGGCGCTGAGGAAAAGGCAGGAGGCAGAGCTGGAGGTAGCGGAGATGAAAATGTTGAGGTTCTCCCTGGGAGTAACGAGGATGGATAGGATCAGAAATGAGTATATCAGAGGGACAGCCCACGTAAGATGTTTTGGAGACAAAGTCAGAGAGGCTAGATTGAGATGGTTTGGACATGTACAGAGGAGGGATAGTGAGTATATTGGCAGTAGGATGCTGAGGTTGGAACTACCAGGCAGAAGGCCTCGAGGAAGACCGAAGAAGAGATTTATGGATGTGGTGAAGGAAGACATGAAGGTTGTTGGAGTCAGAAAAGAAGATGCGGAGGACAGGGTGAGGTGGAGGCGGATGATTTGCTGTGGCGACCCCTGAAGGGAGCAGCCGAAAGTAAAAGAAGAAGAAGAAAGAAGATAGACTCATACACACACACACACTCACACACATATATGTGTGTATATATATATATATATATATATATATATATATATATATATATATATATATATATATATATATATATATATATATATGGATCCCTCACTTTCTGCGGTTAATTGGGACCGGGATCCCCACACGCCCATCGAAATCCGTGAAGTAGGATCACCCCCCCAACCACTCCCCCCAATTGTCATATACGTACATGTCTATGTGTATATAAAATCAATAAACACATATTCAATGCTATAAATGCTTATACTAGCAATTAAACATTAAAAAATAATGCATAAGATGTAAATAAAATATAAATACACATACAGACGCGTGCGCGCTCGACACAGATGCGCGTGCACGCACTCAGATGCGCACCTCACAACAATGTGAGTAGTTTTGATGGCAGATTTTGGGTTGTTTTTTGCTTTGTGTTTGTTTAGGGTTTTTTTTTTTTTGCATAATTGGCCTTCTTTTTGTAGCATTTTCCTTATTTTTTAATTCAATGAATATTTAAAAAAAAAACGCAATGCACTGAAGCTGCATGAATTGAAGCGCGAAGGATCCCTGGCTATATCAAATATGAATGATATATTTAATTAAATATATATTTACTATATAACTTAATGTGTTGCAAACACACACACCAATATCTAATGTATATCTAAAAACTAAAAATTATTACAATAATAATAATAATAAAAAATAGCATGGGTCTTAAATGGTTGGAGAACTTCCCGCCTGATCTGAGACAGCATGTGACACAATGTCACGTTGTATTTGACGGAAACTCGTCTTACATATGGTTCAGATCACAACACATTTAACGCGTATTTACTGCTCGTCAATCTGAAGCGCATCGGTTCGTCTTTAATAGACTACCACATCCATCATTCACAAAAAAACCCTTGCTAAAATAAATGAATAATTATTTAATATGCGTATTAATATTAATATTTCATTAAGCATCATGAATATCATTGACTTGAAATGACACTTAAGAGTCATAAATATATAATATCGATTTTAACATTAAGCTGATCAGCAGGGGGTCATCTCAAGGCTGGACAGGATGCGGTGATGAGCTCCAGGCGGTCCTTCGAGCTTTATCTACCAAACTCTGCGCCATCATTCTTTCTTGTGCCGGGAATGACAACGTCAGGAACTTAACCGCAGCACGACCATTACAGAACCGCCTGAAAAGGGTCACAATTGCGTTTTTTATATATATATATATATATATATATATATATATATATATTTATATATATATATATATATATATATAAATATTATAAATATATAGAAATATTTATATATATATATATATATATATATATATATATATATAAAAATTAAATAAGCACAAAGAATATCGTGCTCGCAGTTGTCGTCGGCATAAATTCGCAATCCTTCCCCTTTCCCTCCCTGATCCATGGAACCCTCTCATTTCCGCCTCACTCTGCTCGTCTCTCTTCTTCCTCGCCATCTATCTCTCCTTCCTCTCTTTGTTTTCTCTTGCTTTCTCCATCCCTCTATCCCCTGCTGTTGCTGATGGAGGCGGGCACCGCGCTCATTGACTCCATTGTGTGTGTGTGTGTATGTGTGGTGCTGAAGGAAGGGTAGAGGGTATAGAGTAAGGGGGCGGAGGTACGTCTCATCAGCAGATTGATTCTACATGGGGTGTGTGCGTGCGCGTATGTGATGGAGGGATACTGAGAAGGGATGTCAGGTGGGAGAGCACAGCATGGAGGAGTCAGGAGAGATCCCTGCAGTGAGCATCCCTGCCTACGAGTCGGCTCTTATCTGTCTTTTCGTCTCGCTTTCATTCTCTCTCGCGCGCCTCCTCCCTTCAGAATCGTTTAATTGTTCCCTTGTTCTTATCCCATCCCCTTTACACACACACACACACACACACACACACACACACACACACACACACACACACACACACACAGATCTGGCGCTCTCCATTGGAAGCCTATGTGGGTTTGGATGATGACAAACTGCACATGCTAGTTCACTCACACACACACACACACACACACACACACACACTCACACTCACACACACACACACACACACACACACAGTGAATTCCCTGACAGGGTGTCTGAATCTCAGTCATACTCGCTTATTCATGCCACTTATTACCTCTCACACTAAGCTGTCGCCTCAAATATCCCTCATTAACATGCTAATCCAGGAGCCCTATTTATAAATAAAGTAATTGACAATCTGTTAGCAGTTAGCGATAAAGACGGGCCACACAGGTCAGAATCGCCATTTTGTTTTGGCTGCTGAGGAATTTCCAGATAAATTAAATAGATGTAGAATCTCATCAATATGCGAGTCTTACAAATGCATTTCCACTTGATTAATATGCACCCACCCCTTGGCCTCCCCAAATTTATCACATGGGGATGTCCAAAAGTGTATACTTTTACAAAAAAAAAAAAAAAAAAATTGACCAACATCAGAGCAATAAGAAGGCATTCTTCTTTGATCCATGGTAGGGTTCACACCCACACATAAGCTTGAACACCTGTATACAGAGCACTCTGTACCTTCATATAAGGAAATGCTTACGTGCAAAAAAAAAAAAAAGCTGCACATTCTGGCCTACATTTTATATTATATCCTAGAATAAGAATTTTCACGTGCAAAAATGCTAAAAATTCCTTCTCAATTGCACGCACATGTTAATTGGACTGCATTGTAATATAAATAAAGCAGAGCTCTGAAAATGTTTGCGTGTGCAAGATTGCGCCTGCGTGGGCAACTGAGCATGGAGAGGTTTGCGCAAGTATGGAGCACTGATAATGATGAACGTCTTTCCGTTTACTGTATGTGGTATCAGTGAAACACAAGGTGGCCCAATAAAACCGCACACATTTCAAAGGGCAATAAAAAAAAAAAATTACGGGTTAAAGTTAAGAAAATTATATTTGCACACATGACACATCATTCAATACAGTTTTTATTCATCATGCTTTAAAGGTGATCCTCCTCCACATGGTGGCGGCGTCACCTGTACACACTCCGAGGTGATTTCCGAAGGCCGCCATGGCTTGATGGTCGTATCGGGTGGAACGATGGTGATCTCCTTGACGAGATCACCCAATCCGAAAACATATCCCTCAGAAGTTCTAGTGAATCTTTGAATCAAACACCGAGTTCCCCAAAACCTGTTTCTGCCTCCAGTTCAGTGATTTGTGTGTTAATGTGGCTTAAGCATCGATAAATAATTTAATCCGTTATTTCCAGGGCATAACACAGCAAACGGACAACGTTGAAAAGTATCATATAGCCCGGGATATCCGCCATAACAAAGCGGTGCATAAAAGTGTGTGTGTGTGTGTGTGTGTGTGTGTGTGTGTGTGTGTGTGTGTGTGTGCACCTATGCACATATGTGTGTGTCCACACATGTGTGTCTGCATGCATGCGTGCGTGCACATGCACCTGTGTGTATGTGCATGTACACGTGCGTGCACATGCATGTGTGTGCATGCATGTGTGTACACGTGCATGTGTGTGCATGCACGTGTGTGCGCGTGTATGCATGAGCAAGTACATGTGTGTGTTAGCGAATACAGTTGTGCATGTGAGAGAGAGAGAGAGAGAGAGAGAGAGAGAGAGAGAGAGAGAGAGAGAGAGCGCGAGACTTACTCGGGCAGCTGAGGGCCTCCTTGGCCGTGATGCTCTTGTTGCAGGCCGAGCAGAGCGTGGTGGCCGACACGGTCAGAGAGGTGAAGAGGTGGCCATTGCTATAGCGCGCCTCTCTTTCACGTGCTTCCTTCTCTCGCTCCTTCATACGCTCCTTCTCTTTATTCTACACACACACACACACACACACACACACACACACACACACACACACACACACACACACACACACACACAGGAAAAAAAATACACTGGTCAGACAAGCTATTGTTAATGTATTAGCTTTGCAAGCTACTATATACACACCATACAGTTTATACATCAAAACATATGGAAAGAGTCAAACACGGCACTGTGCAAAAGCCAGATGTGAACGTCCGTTCCAGCTGTTCCTGTCATGAGGTTTCACTTTACTCTGCACTTCAATCTGACCACACTGACACACACTCTCAGGACTCGACTCGGTGCGGACTTTTTCAGTCCTTTATGGTTGGCGAGGCGTTCATTCAGCAGTGGTACGACTTTATAAATACCACCAGGAAGTCGGTTCAGTGATCCAACATGAACTATGTTCTTGACAAATATTCAGGTCAGATGGTAAAAGTAGGGCAGGGCAGTATGTAGCGATTCATTTTAACCACTATTACGCGGCACAGTCCTGCAGAAGACCAGGAGGTACAGCAGGTTTCCCCAGCAGGGATATAAACTGTCTGGCTCCTCATGAGTTAATGTTTTTTTTTTTTTTTTAAATAGCAGGCAACTATGAAGCCGGGCACAAGGAGCATCCATCTTGTCGTGCTAGTGCTTAGCGTGTGTACGAAGATAACCAGATGAACAAATAATCTGTCCAACTTTTTCCCAGTTGCTTGTTTCTACTCAAATCTCTATAAAACTGCCAGCTGGTTGCTTTGTTGTGCAGCAAAAACCATAAATAATGAGGCATGTCACCATAAAGCGAGTCAAGCTGGGCAAAAAGAGATGTTCGGATTACTGGATAGGACTTTGATTCTGAATATTATACACGTATAGGTCACTGCTCAGGCTGCTACCGCCACGACTCGACCCTGGACCGAGCGGAACGCAATGACGACGACAATGATGAACGCCCTGGTCATGCGCTTTAAAATAAAGGTTCGTTTAGTAAACTTGGTGGAGCCAAATCCTGAGATGTTGGATAAAAAGTTCACGGTACAATCACCATCTTTATTTTTTGATTTCCCTCCATTTTCTTGCTAATTTAATCGTACCCACTTCCCATCCATCAGTCCTTCCCTATCACATGACTATCACTGACCAGGGAGGGGCGAAAGCATGCGCACACACCCCTCCATGACATGCAATGCTATATACCTGCCTCTTTTTGAACTGCGGCGTCTGCATATTTGGGGGCAGTCAAACATACTCTGAGGGAAAGCGTTATCCACTCTCCACTTAAATGACCTCACAGATGGCCATGATTGGCTGGCAATTGCTGTGAGTGACAGGGGCGTTACTGAGCATATGCCGTCCCTGCCTTCCATTACAACTCGACCAATCAGCTCCCATGGACTCCCGGATTCAAACTCGTGAGCTCTGGGTTAATTTGTCGACGTGCTGCTCGGGAGCCCCGGTACAATCATCGTAATAGAAAGTTAAATTTGGAGAAAATCTGCTGAAAACTTATGACGCATAAGTAATAATTTGTTAAAGGTGCTTTGGATAGCCACTGTTTCGTTCAGTATACATTACACGGGGACATGAGGCAAAAACAAAGGTTCGTTTCCTTTTTAGTTCAGACAGATGTTATCCCGTGGTTGCGAGGTGGATAATGTCTATAAGCCAAAGACAGGGAACCAATCAGACTGGGCCATTCTCATGTAGTGCATACCAACTTAAAATTACCGTAGTGTATGTATTTATTCAGTCTACAAATTTTGTGAAAGCTGCATAACATAATAACGAAAGTATTTACGCTAAATCAAGGCTTGAAATTCCTTCTGTAGCGATTTTGCAACGCAATTGACATTCGCTGAAAGCAAGTCAAAGTTCCCACGAGTGCCAAAATCAACCATGACACGGTTAACTTCCCATTCCAAAATTCCAAATCTGAAGATCCTCATTTCAGAGTCGGCTCCTGTGTAATTTAACCTGCTTACTGACTATTTCAACTTGTTTGATCAGAAAGCTGAATATTAGCAAGAACGTAACAACAAAGGTGCAGCAGTGCACCAGCTATTGTTTTTTATTTTTTAAATTTTTTTTTTAAATAAAACACTAATCACTTTTGCTGGCAGCTTGCATTAAATGCAAGCAATTTTTTCAAACCTTGCAAATGTTTAAAGTGTTATACGTGACTCATGACATATCATAGCATATTGCTTAGCAAGAAGGTCCTGAGTTCAATTCCAGGCTGTTGCTGTATGAAATTTGCAAATTTTCTTCCAGTGCTTGACGGGGTTTCCTCCTGAACAAGCCAAAAACATGCACATTAGGCAAACCAGCTTTCCCAAATTGCCCCAAAATGCGAGTGTGAAAGGGTGTTTGTGTGTGCACGCGAGTGTCGGCCCTGTGATGTCCCCCGCCCTCGTCCAAGGTCGGCTGTGACGGTCTCCAGCTTCACCATGACTCAAAGGATTTAGCAATGCGGCAAATAAAAAAATTTAAACATTCTGTACCACAACACCCGACACCACCATGAAGCTATAATTACAGCTTTCAGCAAGACAGGGAAGTCCCTCTCGATGGGAAAAACAAACGGTGTTGACATAATAGTGTTGCGAGGGAAGTTAAAATTAATGTGGAGTTGAAATACTGTAAAGTTTTAATATACAACCGTAGCGTAACTCGGAAATCAAAAGCAAAAGTAAATAATTATCTGGGAACTTCCTGGTGTCCGCGGCATGATCTGACAGATTTTAGAAGTGATATGTTGGACTTTAAGCATTTTGGGACGAGCATTTGGGACTTGTATGAGACATGCTAGCTGGAGGAAGTCGCAGTTCCTCCTCAGACTTCTGCATCAGCTGCACTTTTTTAGTTCTCCGCATGAACACATTAGCAGATGTCCAACCACAGCATGCAGTTATTACTACAGCGTTCTAAATTCTCTTCAGCAGGGTAATTAAATCATCCACAGATATAAAGCGCTCTAAAAGTGGAGCGCTTTTATTTCCAAGTGAAACTTTCAGTGCTTGACGCTCGAACGCTGCATGCAAATTGAGCGGAATGCCACCACTGTGTCGCCGAGCCGTTTATATTTGCAAAAAAAGTCACTCTGCTTGTTCTGTGCATTTGCATCATTCTGGTTGCAGATAATATCTTCTTGCAAAGGAAGTCTATCGAATGAACTTCCTCTCAGCGAAGGGGATGGGGTTACCAGGAAAACAGGAAGGGAAGGAAAAAGGCGATATTGCAAAAAAAAAAAAAAAACACTTCCAGATAGTTCTAGAATTCAAAGGCTTGGTTGAAAGATTTTCAAACAATTTTTTGTTTTTTAACAAAAAATTACATTTTATTCTGGACAACAAACTTGATTTATTCATTCATTCATTTTCTAAACTGCTTAATCCTAATTAGGGTCGCGGGGAGGCTGGCGGCTGACTCTGGGTGAGGTCGGGGTACACCCTGGACAGTTCACCAGGCCATCACTCACACAACCATTCACACTCAGACCCGAACATCAGTTCAAACATATATTATTTTTGCGATACACACCAAATAGTGGTTATATATTATTTTCCTATCATTTTGTATAACGTTAAGCTTTATTGGCAGCACGGTGGCATAGTGGTTAGCACGTCCGCCTCACAGCAAGAAGGTCCTAGGTTCGAGTCCTCAGCTTGGGTGTTTGTGTGTGGAGTTTGGCTGTTCTCCTTGTGCAGGTTTCCTCTGGGCATTCCAGTTTCCTCCAACAGTCCAAAGACATGCACATTATGCTAACTGCCGTTAGCCGTGAATGGTTGCATGGGCGTTGGCTCTGTGATGGACTCGGAAAGCTGTTCAGGATGTACCTTTTATAAGTGGGTCAGCAAATATTTGAGTGAATGCGCTCATCAATTATCATAACAACAACCAGCATACAGTAGGAAACTAGTATCAGAAACATCAACCAATCAGAATCAGTGCTGAAAATGAATAAACACTTCCGAGGTGTAATTCAAAACAAAACAGTACAGTTGTTGCTGGGTTCTGTCTACAATAGAAAAAAAAAAACCAAACAAACCTATGGGGTCGAGAATAAAACGTTATGTTGTGTTTTTATATTTCATTTCATTTTCTGTAACCGCTTCATCCTAATTAGGGTCGCGGGGAGGCTGGTGCCCATCCCAGCCAACTCAGGGCGAGGGCGGAGTACACCCTGGACAGCTCGGCAGGCCATCGCAGGGCGGAAACACGCTGACGGCTTTGCAGCCTACTCCTTTTACGAAAGTCAGCAATGGTTCTTTTACATGCCTCTCACCATAGACAGTGAGAGACATGGCCGGCCTTTGATAACCAAGTTAGCTGCACTGGGGGTGGGGCGCAGTGACAACCTTGTGGAGAGTGGGACTCGAACCCCTAACCTTTGGATCAGCGATCCGGCGCCTTATCCCACTAGACCACCACTGACCCTGTGTTTTTATATATGATGCTTAAAACGTTGTCCCGCGACTACGATTCAAATAAATTACGTCGCTAAATGAAAGTCAAGCGCCCTTGTTCTTCCAACGTGTACTTCACGTATATCAACACTGTATGCGTTCCCTCAGTTCGGTCGGCTGGAATAGGTGTGCCCTTATACGCTCTGAATGACACTTAATTAAAAGAGGCATGATTAACATCAGCACAAACTCACTGGAAATAACTCGGCCGGCCAAAAGCTCGGCGCTGGAATGTAATAAGACTGCGGTATCACTCTTAAATCAGTAACCAAAGTACATGAGATGGCATTCGTTCAACTCGGCCATTCTGGGTAGACTTAAGACACAGCACATACATCGTAGATAACAACAAAAGAGCTCATTAAGCATTACAAATTTGTGCTATTATTATTATTATTATTATTATTACTATTATTATTATTAAGCGATGAAGATATAGGTCGTGGTGGTTTAGCAGTTACTTCATATAAATATAGATACAGGAAGTGTTGCTGCATAACAATATGGATTCCTGAGGAAGTTTTGTATCCAGTAATGGGACTTGTGCCCGTAAATATTATGATAATTGTATTGATTGTTCCAAAAAAAAAAAAAAAAAAAAGAAAAAAAAAATCAATACAATTCCCAGACCCCACTTTAAGAACCATTGGGGATGGGGATTACAACCCCACTTTAATTCTTTACTTCATACGTGCTGCTGATGAACACATCTGGCTCTTAGCACTACACCACCGTAAGCACTATAATCCCCTTTAATGCCGCCCATCAAAATCCCCATCGGGATTAGCCTGATGCACTTCTGAACCTGTTCTACATCTAAATCAAAACTAACAATCCAAGCGCATCATCGCTTGGTCTCAAATGATCTCTGGACACAATATCAAGCAACGAACAAGTCCCTCAAGCCGTTTATAGTCGCTACATCTCGTGCTTATTCTCTCTCGCTAAGAACTGGAAGCATGCAACGCGAACTAGCTAATGGCATACCGGATGTGAAAATGGGTTGTTATTAATGTATATTGCCCATGTATGGCTTTATACTAGTTTTTCTTGGCAGACGTGTGAAGCTAGCTATGTATGCTAGCTATGCAGCTAACATAGTACGTTCCATGTTCACTCACGTGCAATAGCTAGCAGCCTTCCATGCATCATTTTTCTTCAAAAGTTCCGATATTTATGGGATAAAACAAGCTTTTCTTCCAATTGTATGCATCAAACTGAAATTGTAATTAACGGAAAGTAGGACCCAAAGTCCTGAGTGTGGAACTAAAACCAGAACCACAAGAGCCAAAAGAATTGATTTGAAGAATCCTTTGCACCAGTTGTATGAATTTTCTTTACTGTACACTCAAATGTCTATTCCACTTATCCACTGTTGGGCCATATATCACCTATAGCCAATCCCAGCCAACACCGGTGGGAAGGCGGGCCAAATCTTGTCTTTAGTCCATCACAAGGCTAACACGGACAGACAAGCAGAAATTAATACTAGCATTTACACCAATGAGAAATTCAGAGCAGCCATTTGACGTCATCTGTCTGTCTTGGGCTTGTTAGAGGAAACCAGAGTACCCAGAGGAAACCCACACAAGCATAGAGCCAACATGGAAACTCGATGATAAGAAGGCTATGGCAGGGTCAACTGGCCGGTTTGAAGGTAGTTTTGGTGACAGTGCTGACCACTGACCCATCATGCGCGTTTACAAATTCTGAAAATTCAAACGCTGCTTTGTCTCTCGGAGCTTTCTCTGAAATCACTGCTTGTGTCATGCACGTCGTAAAAAAATTCGAATATTGTATGCATTGTCGCTTGCCCATATGTGGGCATGTATATAACAGTAGGGTGTTTACTTTTTCATGCACTTAGCACACTCACAGGACCGGCGAGTATGGATTTACCATCTCCGTGCTGGACCTCCAACAGATTTACAATGCAAAGTCACTCTCTGACACATGACCGCGAGTCAGGAAGGAGCTTGTCGAAATGAAGTCTGCATCTAACAACAGGACCATTCATTCTCTCTCTCTGAGCACTGCAGGTATTCAGAGCAGTGTACAAAATGCCAGAGTCCAGCAATCCCCATTCTGTCTTCAGGTTGGGGAACAAACACACCCCCCCCCCCTCCCAAAAAAAAAAAGATAGAGAGAGCATTGCATTGGAAAGATAAAGAGCTAAAAGCCCCGAGGATAACCTCTGATGGAAGAAGATAACCTCTGATAGACGGGGGCATTCATACCAGTGGGGGCATTGGTGTGCAGGGCAGACAGATGGGGGGGTGGGGGTTAGTGCTGGGGAAAAGCATGAAAGAAAGGAAAAAAAGCCCTCAAGACCAAGCAGGATAGAACGAGCAGGTAACTTGATTTCAGACAAAGAAGAGACAAAGAACGGAAAAGCAGGAGGCGGAGAGCATTATCCAGTGCAACTTGAGAGCTCATGTTGAGAGACAAAACCTCGAGTGCTAATTAAAACCCCAGACAAAGCTTTCTTTTGAGAGAAGAGTCAATGATTGACTCGTTAACGAGGGATGAGGGGTCCTTGTGGACCTTTCCCTGGACATGATGACTATAGGAGTGCATGCAAATATGTACACTGGTGCATTGCAGGGGTTTGAAGTTGCATGCTGGGAAAATAATGAAACCATGTTTTCGTGTTAGATTGAGCAGGAATAGTGTGATAACAAAACTATGTCAGCAGAAATGCTTCGACGACTGACAATCCTGCGCTTTCGGACCCATCAGAATCGACTGAACTCTCTAGTATTTGATAACCTAAAGTGTTTATAGTTGTTATAACATGAAGCAACAAGACAGCGAACATAAGCGATGGGATAAAAATGTATTCAATTATGCACTACGATTCTTTTGAGTCACATAACGCTACATTGGCTCCAAAATCTTGCCATTCATTTACAGTCCTACAGGTGGCACACCGTGTACTATTCACATACCAAAGGTTGATAATTGTTTGCTAATAGTGTGTGAAAAAAACCAAACTATCTTAAAATGGTTCACAGTATTCAATTTCTAACAAGAAAAGGAAAAAAAAAATTGTACCATCGAATTGTGATATTTATAGAATTGCAATGTTTACAGAAGAGCACAGCTGGACGATGTGAGCTCAAAATTGCATCACAAAATTTAACGTTTTCATGTTACCGATATTTATCTTGAGATCTTATGATGATCTGAAAATAATTTTCAGAAACAAAAAGAACATGCGACAGACCACTTATCAGAAATCATATCATACAATTGATCTAATATTTATTAGGTTGTTAAATACATATCAAGCTACATTCTACTAACTCATTAACCCTTTGAACATCAGCGGTATATTTACCGGCCGCTAGGTTAGTGGACTGTCTTTCATTGTGTGCTTGACTTCCGCTGTTGTTATAACAGGATTTCACTTGATTGGCTGAAATCGCCCAGGTTTTTATTTTTTGTGTTTGTGAAAATAAAGCAAATTATGTCTCGCAAATCAATGTCAGAAGCTGAGGTGCTAGCGCGTGTTCGAGTCAGAGGGCCGGTGTACAAAGAGGATAAAAACATGTTCAGATCTGAAAAAAAAATTAGCAATACCAATGATTTTCAATTAACCAAAGGTTACAAAATGTCATATTTCGATAACAATAATTTATCAATATATCGCACTACCCTAGGGTGCTCCTTGGTGATTCACAACCATTAAGTTGTGGGTGTGTGTTTGGAGAAGACCATGATTGATAATCATTCCAACACCCCAACGTGGTGCCCAGCTAGGAGTCAGAATATACTTAAAGCTACTCAACTTGTAAGTTTGCCGGCGCAGCTTCTACGCAAAGCAAGCCATATATAACTATACTTGCATGCAGACTTTACCTTATGATGGAGTATTCCACCAGGTGGCGGGGTAAGAAATGGTGCTTTGACATACGGGAAGAAAAATGTTGAAGATAAAAATTATGTAAATTGTTATTTTTTTGTGGAGATGCAAACAGTAACACACGTAGTACTATTCCAATGGGAAAAGCGCTGATGTCAGGTACCAAGGCAGGAACAAGCTGCCACCAAAATGTTTGCTGGGACTGCAACTGTTGCATGCACCGCGGTAATTTATGACGCGGTAATTTATGCTCAGAGGATCGTCAAACGAGATCTGGAAATGTGCGACGATTGTTTTGTGTGTCAGGTATATTCCAGCCCTTTGATATACGCGGATATAAAAAGATAAATGACATACATTAGAGAATGCACAACCCTGCTAAGCCCTCTGTGAGCTGTCAGCCTTCCACTTATAGCTCTCAGAACGAAGTGTGGGATCACAGAGGGAGATCCAAACAGAGTCAAATAACAAATACACACCTGTTCAACCTCACAAAGGAAGTCAACGGGGTGATAAACCTTTTCCAACATTCTCACTGTGATTACTCAGCTGTGCTTTTAAACTTCCATGCAAATAAAAGTACTCTGAGGCCAAACGATCAAATGCTAATCCATTACAGTGGTACATTGACTTACGAGTGTCCCTTATAGCGAATTTTCAATGATATGAGCTTCAATCCCACCAAAAATCTGTCTCATCCAATGAGCAAAATTTTGATTTACGAGCTCTGCTGGGGAAATGGCTTTTACGGGCTGATTTAGCCTCGTATTTTCCACGTCTATTCCTCTGCACTCCGAGAACGCCTTGTGCAGTGCTTCTCAATTATTTTCGGTGACGCCTCCTATAGGAAGAAAAAAAAAAAACCTTGCTCCACACGCACAAATAACAATAGTGTTTACTACACTTCATATCATTTGCCCTATGCTTTTCCCCTACACCATAGGCAACACAGTGAGAGCACTACTGCCACCTACTGTAGTGGAGGCACACTTACATTTAATTCTAGTACAGTATGGCAACAAACATTGTTCCCCAGGGTCATACACGTCGCCCCCCCTGGCATCACACTGCACCCCACTATTTGAGAAGCACTGGCCTTGTGGGTGCTCACCACGAGCCTTTCCTCGCTGGCATTCATAGCAGACACATGCACAAAATTCTCCTCCACCTCCTTCTCTGTTACACACCACTTCATGCCTGCTCACGTGACATTTTCGCGCCCACGTGACATCTTTGCCGCAGCCGATGATCGAAAGGGAGCTGACTTATTGTTTATTCTTATTTTATTATTATTTATTATTATCAATGATAATGTACATGTATTATAATTATGATTAAATATTTATTGTTTTTACATGTTTATCTTTGATATATTAGGTTAAATATACGTGTTTGTGGTAGGTGATATGCGTTTGGGAGGGGGTTGGAACGGATTAATTGGTTTTCTTTTATTTCTTATGGGAATAATTGTTTCATCTAATGAACATTTTGGCTTATGAGCGCGCCCTCGGAACGGATTAAATTCTTAAGTCAATGTAATATGGCTGTAACTGTGATTTCATTTATTCTGCCCTCCCTCATATTTTCCTGGATAATAAAATCACAAGAATGAGGGATCCGATGAAACTTGGAGCAGATGGGACTCTATAGGAAGGAATGAGGAGTGATATCAGAAGACGACTGAGAGAGTGACTGAGTGAGTGAGTGAGGTCACTTCCTTATTCGTCAGGCTTTGAAGTCAGACACAAGCTTTTTACTCAGAGTCCCAGACTCAGCGGCAGACACAAAACAGACCCACTGACCCAGAAACCGAGCGACGAGTAATGTACACACAAGTGTAGCCCAGAGGGTTAATAAAACACTCAACCTACAAGCTTACTCGTGCACTCTGATATTCCCTCTCCTACTCATCTCCGTTGAATTTCAAGGAGATACGACATGATTCTGACATATTGGGAAACTATTCTGAATCAAACTTCCTGTTGGATTTTGTCGTGAGTAATTCGATGGCCATCTGTAATAACTGTCAGGCCACACTAACCCAGGAAGAGATGAGCGACAAGTGGCCATGCAACATCAGTGATCGCCAACGAAATCAGCTACAAGAGGCAAAATTTTCTCAAGTGACATGAAATGGGTTGACCGTTCATGCTGGTGATAACCAATCAAAGCTTAAAGATACCTATGCCTGACAGACACCGCCAAACACAGTGCCCACCAAATCCTTTTCCTATCCGCTATCATTCATCTATCTATCTAGTGCCTGAGTCGTAGAACGACCACTGGCGACCTGCCATGAAGGATAACGCCCTGGTTATCATCTTCATGGGAGTTTTCTTGGCAGGATTAGTGCAGTGGTTTGCCATTGCCTTCTGCACGATGCAAACCGATGGGCAATTTATAACGGCCAATTAACCTACTGTGCATGTCTTTGGAATGTGGGAGTAAACTGGAGCACCTGAAGGAAACCCACGCAAGCACGGGGAGAACATGCAAACTCCACACAGAAACGCCCAGGCCGGGAATCGAACCCAGGCCTTCTTGCTGTGAGGCGGACGTGCTAACCACTACGTCACCGTGCTGCCGTCTCCTATCATATACAGTGTACAATAGGTGATTTCACATGCGGTGTCGGCAGCATGGCATTGTAGTGGTCAGCACTTCTTCTGCCTCACAGCAAGAAGGTCCTGCGTTCGATTCCCAGCCTGGGTATTTTTGTGTGGAGTTTGCATGTTCTCCCCGTGCATGTGTGGGTTTCCTGTGGATACTCCAGTTTTTTTCCCTCAGTCCAAAAACATGCACGGTAGGTTAATTGACTGTTCCAAATATACCCTAGATGTTGTGTGAGTGTTGGCCTTCGATGGCCTGGCGAGCTGTCAGGGTATACCCTTCCCTCGCCCGGAGTCAGCTGAGATAGGCGCCAGCCTCCCCGTGACCCTAATTAGAAGTAAACAGTTCTGAAAAATTAATGAAAGACATGCCATCTATTACTTCCTGCATGATCACGGCTAAAAACATGCAAATAATAATAGGCCTATAAAAGATTAGGGGTGGGGTTAGGACTAAAAGTAGATATGAATTCATTCATTTGCCAAACTACTTCATCCTTCCATGGTCGCAAGGAGGCTTATCTTATCTCATTCCAGACAAAGACGAGGTATATCGTCAACAGCTCTCCAGAACATCAAAGAGCCCACACACGCACAACCATTTACACGCACACCTAAGGTCAATTCAGCACAGCCAAATAGCCTGCTGCACATGTCTTTGGACTGTGGGTGGAAACCGGAATATTCGAAGAAAACCCATGCAGGCATGAGACGAGCATTACAAATTTCACACAGGAACGCCCTCCTCGCGCAAATGACATAGAAATTATATAACCAGTGATTTTTAATAGCGTCTTCACACATTTGCGCAATACAAGATCCTTACTGTGCGTGAAAGTGTGTGCGTGAAAGTGTGTGTGTGTGTGTGTGTGTGTGTGTGTCTGTTCAGCTGTTCAAGAGTTTCTGCCCTGGCCCTGCTGTTTGCACAGGTGCCTTCCATCCCCCACTGCAGATGGCCACAGGCTACAACAGCAATGCGCTCCACGCTTACACACTTTGCTGATGCAGTACAGTAACCGTGTTCTCTTCCATCAATTCAAGCTCTCTTTATGTGTCACTGTCGATCCCTTTGCACGACGCATGGGATCAGTGGGACTACTGCTAAACAGATGCCGCAATACTTACCTCCCCCTTCCAAAGCAACCCGTATCTGAGACGCTGTGTAAAACGAGCAGAACCGTATAATAACCCCATCCCGCTTTATTGCCTAAATGTTTCCTGGAACGATGGGAGAATGAGGGTCTTTCTGCATAGACATTTCGACTCATGTTGATTGAAAAAACGCTCGCTATTTACATAATCATAGTTGAGCACTCAACAATCAGACCATCAAGAAAAAGCTACAAAGAGCCGTTCTTTGAGATTTGCACTAGTTATGGTCCATATTCTAACCACCGTACTACTGTGCATTGTGACACACCAGCTTGGAGTAATTGGATTAAAATAACTTAAATTTGTTGGACTGTATGTCAAAAGCAAACAAACAAACAAACAAACAAACAAACAAAAATATACAGCTGAACGGTGAGTATGAGGAAGTGGGTAGATAGCTTTTTCCTGCCGGCATTACACTGCCTTCTGAATTTAAGTTTATTTGGTTCACACAAAAAAAAAAAAATCATGATGTAAGCACTGGTCTCACTTGGTCACAATTATTTCATGGTACACAACGGTAAAGAGAGATATACAGGGATCCCTCACTTTCCTTGGTTAATTGGCACCAAGATTCCCCATACCCCCCCCCCCCACCGCGACCGCCAAATTCCGCGAAGTAGGATCAGCCCCTGACTGACGTATACGTACATGTATATGTGTATATAATATCAATAAATATATATTCATTCAACGCTATAAATGCTTATAATAACAATTAAACATTCAAAAATAATGCATAAGATGTAAATAAAATATAAATACACACACATATACAGACGCCCGTGCAAAGTGGCACAAGGACACACTCAGATGCGAACCTCATATAAAAATGTAAGTAGTTTTGTTGGGGGGTTTTGGGCTGGTTTTTTTTTTTTTTTTTGGCATAATTAGCCTTGTTTTTGTGGCATTCTCCTTAACTTTCCCCCTATTCTTCCTTAATTTCCTGACTTTTTAATTCGATGAATATTTAAAAAAAAAAAAAAAAAAAAACGCGATGCACTGAAGCCGCATGACTTGAAGCGCGAAGTAGCGAGGGATCCCTGTATTTTTCTTTCGGGGGTTATCTGGCATTAAAAGTGTTCCATGAACTTCTGTTGAAGTATTTAAGAGTCACGGAACTTCTTTGTGAACTCCAAGGGCGTGGCTTCTATTTTCATGTGGAAAATTGCTGTGGAGCAATTGATTGTGTATTTCCTCTTCCCATATTTGTGACTGACTGCCTACAAAATCCACCAGAATGGCTACGGTACTCCCGGCAGAGGTTCTTCTTGATCATCGGGCTATGCAAGACCTTAAAATTAGCTTTCACTATTTGGTTGGTAGCTGGGCAGAGCTGACTAATGGATGGGGATAAATTTTGGAAAAATTCAAACACAATAATAATTAAAAGAAATACATTTTAAAAATCTGTGAAAAAACTCTTATGTGCGTGTCCAATTAAGAGTCCTGATTATCACATGACCTATAGCACCAGAAATTACTCATGAAGTCAATAAATTTTTTTGTGAATTTTGTTGAGTTAGCCCTTTCTGAAATGCGTATGCAATAGAAACGCCCCCTTCTTGTGTGCTACACGAAGGAAGGATGTGCTATCGCCGCATTTTCTGTTGTCTGGTGTGGAGGAAATAAGAATGCAAATAAAATCTGACAAAAACCGAAACACTTTTGTGACATTTTTATAAAATATGTATGAAGTTTCAGTTATGGCCCCATATTTGTTTTTTTAGTAAATTAGTCCATATTTTTCTATTTCAGGTTCACAGTGACAAATTTTTATGAATTTGTACAAGCCAATTACGCTAAAAAAAAATTACTCAAAATAAATATATGGCAGGGGCGGGATTATTTATTGTATATATTCTAAGCAAAATATAAAGAAACCCGTGTACATTTTTCAGGCTCCACAGTAACATCTGATGTCTTGACGACTGAGCTGACACCTACATTCAAAAACCAACACCTACATTCCATCTCTTGCTCCATTTGATTGGTGTTTACACTGTAGCCTTACATTGCGGACTTCGCAAATGCTTATGCTAGATAGGCGGGGGAGGGGGGGTTATTCTGGGCATCTGTACTAGATTGCTAACATTTACAAGAAATCATTAAACGGTAAGTGCATTTGTTTTACTCACTGTAGTTCCAGTGCTAGTAGCCACGCAGCTAATCAACATGAAAAGTCAAACATTCAGAGTGAATATGCGTGTAAATCAAAACCACTCACACAATCCTCCGCATTTCTGAGGCTCACCGAGGTTCCAATCACCTCTACAGGAAGCGCTGAAGGCAATTTAGTGGACAGATGAGGCATTTTGTAAATATTTAATAATATTTTTTCTAATTTTTTTTAGCATGTGCAATAAAGCAAAAAATAGGTGGACTTCCTGTTAGACGTACTCTACTCACACCACAACAATTTTTTTGCAATTACCAAAAGAAAATTGTAATTTTGATGACCTCACAAATTGAAATCCTTAATTACTGACCTTTTAAAAGCTCTAATACTGGAGACTCCTTCCAAAAAATCTCATGAATGCAAAAATGTAGTAGATATTGTTGTTATACCAGACTTTTTTAAGTTTGTTTATCATCAGCTGATTGTTGCTTATTAGAACCAGATTGGATATTCTTTCTGGACCAAACATATTAAAAGTAAATAAACTGTTTAAGAAGCAATACTAGTAATAAGATGCTGATATATACATACAGGGATCCCTCACTTTCCGCGGTTAATTGGGACTGAGACCTCCCCCCACGACTGTTGAACTCTGGAAAGTAGGATCAATCCAACTTGACTGACATATACGTACATGTATTTGTGTATATAATATCAATAAATATATATTCAACGCTATAAATGCTTATAATAACAATTAAACATTCAAGAATAATGCATAAGATGTCAATAAAATATAAATACACACACATACAGTTGTGCGCGCGCGCACACACACACACACACACACACACACACACACACACACACACACACACACACACTCAGATATGCACCTCACATAAAAATGTAAGTAGTTTTGATGGGGGGCGGTTTGGGTTGTTTTTTGTTTGGGATTTTTTCTTGCATAATTGGCCTTGTTTTGTGGCATTTTCCTGAACTTTTCCCCCTATTCTTCCTAATTTCTGTATTTTTTACTTCGATGAACATTTTTAAAAAACGCGAAGCACTGAAGCCGTATGAATTGAAGCGCGAAGTAGCGAGGGATTGGTCTATGTAATAACGACTCTCATTGTTAGCATTATTACCATTTTTTTAATTGCTTCATGGCCGACACTAACAATTGTTTTTAAATTTACAATACAGCGTGCCCCTTATCCAGAGTGACTTACAGTATTTTGAATCTAATTTATACAACTAAGGGATTTAAGGGCCATGCTTAAGGGCCCAACATTCGCAGATTGGTGGAACTGAGGCTTGAACCATGCACCATTAGTTCAGGACCCAGAGTCTTAACCACTGAGCCAAGGCTGCCCAATTATAACCCTGATGTATTTTTAATTTAGACTCGGTTTAAGCTACATTTCACACTTTTCTGACTCCCATAATTTGAAAGTACAGTAAGCCCTCGACATTCGCGAGGGTTCGGTTCTGGACCCTCCTGCGAATCGAGATAATCCGCGAGTTCTGTACCCGGAAGTAAAACCCCATGTATCACATTACATGCGCGAATGAGAAAACGGAAGTAAAATACTGTGTATCTATTACATGAGCTAAAATATGCTTCTTAAACACATTCTATAGACAATCTTACTCATTAATTCAGCATTAATGTAGTAAAATATAGTAATGATTAAGAAAAACTTTTCAATTTTTACTGTTATATTTATTGATGATAAAATATAAACATTGTACAGCATATACTGTTGTAAAGCACTAGTATTAGTCTTTTTCGATTATTATTCTAGTACAGTATCCAAGTTCCTGTTTATGCGTGAGATTTTATGTTCTGTAGCATGTTTAACAAATGATACCAAAAGGATAAACTTTATTACGCTTCATGTCCTTTTACATTGAACTTGGAGTGACGTCTCCAAGATGGCGCTGCCTAGAGGGCGATGTTGCGGAGTTCTCAGAGTCAAATTGTTTCTTTGTTCATTTTAATTTGTTTTATTTGTTGTTTTGTTTGTTCATGTTTTGCACTATGCTCGTCTACGACCGGACGACTGTACTACAGCTATAAGATCGGAGTGTCTTTGGGCGTGTATAACTAAGCACGCTCAAGTGGGCTTCTTGTTAGCCGGGATGCGACTAGCACTGAACTAATATGCTAATGCTAGCCGCACCCCGGCTAACAAGAAGCCCAGGCAGAGTTCTCAGAGTCTCTGGTGCTTGGTTAGCACTTCCGGTCATACTGCTTGAAAATGTTCAGGCCCTGCGAAACAAGATGGACGAGCTTCATGCTCAGACTGCAGCGCAGAGGATCTGCTGTGTTTCTGTGAAACGTGGCTCGAGAAGAGTACACCCGACGAGGCGATTGCACCAGCCGGCTGCACGGCCTTTATCCCCTGCAATCCCAAGCGCCGGAGTCGTCATTCGGCCCCTTCCCGCCTGGGCTTCTTGTGAGCTGGGGTGCAGCTAGCATTGAGCTACCATAGCATATTAGCTCAGTGCTAGCCACACCCCGGCTAACAAGAAGCCCAGTTGAGCATGCTTAGTTATACACGCCCGAAGATACTCCGATCTTATCACTGTAGTACAGTCGACCAGTCGTAGACGAGCATAGTGCAAAACATGAACAAACAAAACAAATTAAAACGAACAAAAAAAAAAAACAATTTGACTCTGAGAACTCCGCAACATCGCCCTCTGGGCACCGCCATCTTGTAGACGTCAGTCCAACTTCAATGTAAAAGGACATGAAGAGTACTGTAATAAAGTTTATCCTTTTGGTATCGTTTGTTAAACATGCAACAGAACATAAAATCTCACGCACAAACAAGAACTTAGGTACTGTACTGGAATAATAATTGAAAAAGATTTTAATACAACAGTTCAGAGAAAACCTTCGTTTCTCAGTAGAAAGTCTTATTTCTTCAGAAGAGACATTCAGCGTTTTCTATCGCATAGCTAGAGAAGACACATAGCGCTTGAGTGGTATCATACAGCTTAACTGGTAATTAAAACACACAAAAAAAAAGAGGCTCATTGACAACTTATGTGCGAATGAGGAAAAAGGGGCGGGACATCAACTCAGCCATTGGCTGAATTTGAATCACATGCCGGTTGCTCGGCAGTCAGCAAATACTCAAACCGTGGGTGCAAAACCGCAAATAGTCAAGGGCCTACTGTACTACATTTCTGGTCACAAACCATTTATTACTTTTATTATGTTGCACTGGGAACTTCTTATTTAATAATTTACTCAAACTACTTATGATTAGAATTCACAACGAAACAGCTATAGGTGCTAACGACATTCAAGAAAATTACCTGCTGACTTACCGTAGCTGATACAATCCACATTTTTCCTCTCATTACAAAAATTAAGTTTGTTAGTGTAACTGATTTTTTTCGCTAACAGAAAATGTGCTACACTAAAATGGAATTTTGGTCATATCACATGGCTCCAATCAAAACCCCCGGTGAATTACTGGTTACTACAGAAACAACATAAAATAATAATAATATATAACTTGTGTGTACACACACACACACACACACACACACACACACACACACACGTACATTTTATGAAGTGGCGGACATGCACCTCAGTGGTTGGATGTTAGGTCACTGTGACACACTGTGATGTCGACTGCTATGAAGTATGTGAATGTAGGTGCTTGTCGCAAGTGATGTATGGTGCTTATGAAACAAAGCGCAGCTTATCCGGACTTCCGAGCTTTCAAGTGAGCAAGTGAAGGTTGAGTACTAAACAAGTATTCAACGAGCACTTGCTCACTTGAAAGATCGGAAGTCCAAAGAAGCTGAGCTTTGTCTCACAAGCATCATACGTCACTTGCGACAAGCACCTACATTCGGTGGAGCGCTTCACGTAAATGCTAACTATGACAAAGACAAGAGTATAAAAGAGAGGAGGGCTCTGTGCTTCATCAGTCTTTATGCGACAGACCACACTGAACGCAGGACAACTGAGACTTTATGGGTTCACTGCAGACCTTTGTGCATATACCTAAATAAATTGTTACATTGATTAACCCTGCCTCACTTTCATTATCTCAGCCCTCTCCCCGCAACTCCAGCACCATATACATTGTATGTATATGTATATATATATATATATATATATATATATATATATATATATATATATATATATATATATACACACACACACACACACGTATATATAAAAACACAGACTTACATACATATAGTGTGGTACCTCGACTACTTACGAGTGTCCCTAATAACGAATTTTTCATGATATGAGCTTCAATCCCACCAAAAATCTGCCCCATTCAACAAGCAAATTTTAGACTTACAAACTTTGCTGGGAAAATGGCTTTTCCGGGCTGATTAGCCTTGTACTCTTCCGCGTGTATTCCTCTGCGCTCTGTGAACATCTTTTGCAGTGCTTCTCAATTATTTTCTGTGATACCCTCTATAGGAAGAAAAATAAACATTTTATGCCTCCCACCCCGTGCACGCCTATAACTAGTGTTTACTGCACTTCATATCACTTGCTCGGTGCTTTTTCCCTACACCATAGGGGGAAAAAGTGAGAATGCAACTGCCACCTAGTGTAGAGTATGCACAATCACATTTAAAGCTGGTCCACCAGCATGTTAAAAAAGCATGTTGCCCAGGGTCATACAAGCCAATTAGCCTCATATTCTTTCGTGTGTATTCCTCTGTGCCGGCATTTGTAGCGTGCACGCGCACAGAAGTTTTTTTTAATTTTTTTATGAGTTTCAGATTTTGTGTTTTTTTAGTCTTTTTTTATTGTGCATATCCCAGTGTTTCTAAAATGGGTTGTAAGAAGGTGGCATTAATATTAACACTACTAATTTTGATTAGTCTGCTGTTGGCCGATCTGTGTAAGGAATTTGGGAAGAATGCATTGACCATCTGTACAATTTACAACAGAAGGCCATGTTAAAGAGTGTTCAACCAGCAAAGGGGGTTAAGAAAAGATCAGGACTCAATGATGAGATGGAGAGGCTTCTCCAACTGTGGATCAAGTCAAAAGAGATCAACGGCGACAAGAGTGTGGCCAACAGCAGACTAATCAAAATTAGTAGTGTTCATGTTAAGTGCTATTCTTAAGTTCAGATGCACTTATTGTATTGTTTATTCACTTGATTATTCTTGTTATATTATTATTTATTGTTAATTACAGTATTATTAATGTTACTGTATATGTGTTATTATTGTGAAATGTTTATTGTTGTCTGCTTGTCTTAAATATATTATGTGAAAAATACATGTTTGTGTCAGGTTATGAGTTTGGGAGGGGGTTGGAATGGATTAACTGGTTTTCTATTGTTTCCTATGGGGATTATTGTTTCATCTAATGAACATTTAAACTTACGAGCTCGCCCTCGGAATGGATTAATTTCAAAAGTCGAGGCACCACTGTTTATACATACAATATATATTATATATACAGACGCTCCCCGACTTACGTCATCCGTTTTATGTTTTTTCGATTTTACGTGTTTTTTTTATTTAAAAAAAAAAAAAGTTTAATTTTGAGTGTAGACATACCTACGTAGTACGCTGACGTAATGACACAATGACATAATGATGCTGCGTCCATTGTTTACAAAGGACAGACTGAACGTGCCCCTCCTTCTTCCCAGTTCAGTATATATATATATATATATATATATATATATATATATATATATATATATATATATATATATATATATATATCAGTTATGTGTTACCCTTGTGTTCAGATGTCGTCTCAGTGATCTTTGTGTTTACACTGTTTTATGGACTTTTGTAACCCGAAGCAAATATGGTTGGTCAGAAGCGTAAGCCTACTAGCATGGGTGCAAGTCTCAGACACAGATGAATTAACTATCTGCTCGGATCGGTGCAATCTACCATGCATACTCAGTTAAGCAAAGAGAATTGTAAAATGAATGAAAACCCGAATCCAGAAAGGAAAGAGAACTCTCTGCTCTGCTGGTGATTCACATCAGTGCAGGGTGAATACTAAACTAGTTCAACAGCGCCCTTGCTCACTTGAAAGACCGAAAGTTCGCATAACCCGCACTTTGTCTAAAACACAGCAAGTACACTACTTTCGTTTTTGAACACCTCACATATTAATGTGATTCGGCTCAGCTTCATGTAAAGTGACCATCCGCCGACCATCGGAACCATTTACAATCAGAAAGATCGCATCATAGAGAATGTTAAAGGTTATATTTGAGACTGTATTTGATGAGTGAATTGATTATAATTTATCTGTTTGAAATTATTCTACTTAAATTTAATTTCAAATAAAAAAAAAAAATTCAAATAAATTTAAATTGTTTTATGAGATACGGTAATGGTATTTATGGAGTATAGTGCAGTATGAGTGTCATACTACGTCACACGCCATACGTCATACGTCACTGTAACAACTTACATTCACTTTCAACTTCCGTTCGGCCATCTAGAACCAATTAAAAACGTAATTCGGGGAGTGTCTGTATATACACACAAACTCACATACATATTAGTAAAAACACAACAATGAAGTGACAGATGAATAAGAGTCATGTACACACCCACAGCTCCTTAGATGAAAGCTTTCTATAAGTGCAGGTTGACCTCAAAAAAAAAAAAATCCCCATCATGTAAAAACCAAACCTGTGTGTGCAATCACTCTACACGTCATCATGTTTCCTGTCGCGGAGTGACTCTGACCGCATGTTTCTACACCGAAAATCATTGGAATTGGGAAACCTGCTAACCAAGAATTTATAAAAAATTTATAATGCGTTTGGGTTACTGCTGTAATCCAACCAGAACATCGTTGATGAAATCACCTGGAGGGGGCGATTCCCTTGTGAGAAAAGAACCGCACCATTAATTTATATACTGTATGTGGCATATTGCTTACATTATTATTTGCATATATTACACTGATAAATGTCATGACAACCAGCGAGTCCTTCATTACCACAAAATAAACGCCTTCAGGGTGATTCAGTGTCCCTCCCCTATGTATCCAAGTGCTATTTATACGATTGTGAATAACTCACTTTATTGTATGTCACATTTAGGAAAAAACTAGTATGTCACACGTTTCTAAAATCTCAGAATAAACACATACATAAATAAATAAATAAAACCCAATGGGACGCTCTTGATTCTGTGTATTGGCTTACTTATATTTTATACTTTGAGTGCGTTTTCTCTGTCAGGAACAATCAATATGAAGTAGAAGAGGTGTGACTTTAAACCTTTGCCAAAACTCATATCCGAAAACTCACCGGACCCGCACAAAAAAAGACGAGCACGCAGTTTAGCGGCTGAGGCTAAAGAAGGAGAGCAAGTGCATTAATCGACCAATCAGAATCAAGCATGATCAGATCGTAACATGATCCTGACACTGTGACGAATTAAGATACAACACTTTATGAGAATGACATCATAAAACAGCATCACTGTGTTTTCTCATTAAATTGCACTTATACCAGTTCTAACTTTTTCGCATTGAATTTAAAAACTATAAATTAACACGATACCCATGTTCTGCCGGAAGTTTCTAAAGGAGGACAGAGGACAGTTTCTTAAGGGCAGTCATGGCTTAATGGATAAGGCAATGAGTTGCTAATCCAAATGGCAGTGGTTTAATCCCCACTATCACCATTGTTGGGCCCTTGAGCAAGGCCCTTAACTCTCAATTGATCAGTTGTATGAAAACGAAGATCATTTTAAGTTGCTCTGGATAACAGCGCCTGCCAAATGCTGTGAATGTAATGAGCCAGCACATCATGCTGGTTATCTTGTGTTGTAGAGACAGTTATGTTTTGTTATGTCACCAAACCTAGAACAAACAAAAGGTTTGTGATGACATAAAATCAAAAACGACAGCAGACTGATCCGGTTTTCAGAGTCATCTAATCAAAAACTATAATAAAACTGAAACAATCCCAGAAGCCACAAGACATCCAGGAGTCATGCTGTTCCTCGTCCGACCTTCAGCGACGTCGTTTCACCTTGAGCTGTGAATGCAGTAGCCGTCAACTGCTAGTCGATGCATATGGGCACGTCTGGGCTACAGTGCGTACATGTATCAATATCCCCGAGTGCCACCATTATATCTGGTACAAGGCAGAACACTAGTCTTATTGAGACGGCGCTGGGTGAGACGATGGGACGGATCGCTGAGGTGAAGTCAACCCTGTGAGCGCTCCAGGAATAATAGGAGGTCTGTTAGCGCTGCTCTCTGTTCATGCTCTGTGTATGTGGACTGTCTCATGCTAAGCCTAGGGCTCTATTCACAATCCTTTCTGTGTCGCTGACCTCATGGAAGACTGATTGCTATGTTGCCCTCAGGAAAAAAAAAAAAGACGTTCATCCTAGGCCCATTTTTTTCTTTTGAAAGTGTCATTTCAGATGGAGCACAATCAGAGGGAAGCAGTGCAAAAGCAAAAAAAACAACAACAACAACAAAATGGAGACGTCCATCCAATATCCCAACTGTAGTCCAAATAGAGCCAAAGGAACATCTAAAGCTAGTGGAAACTTAACGGTACAGTATTGAACATTTTGGAGGAATTGTAAGCAGGAATTTTGTATACCATCAACAAATAAATTTTCATTCATCTATAATCGTTAAAAAGAAAGTTTTCATAGAACTTCAGAATAAGCTGTTTATATCTACATTGGAAGCAAATGCAGCCATGAGGCGGGGGGGGCACTAACCAGTGTCTCTCCCCCTTATGCCGGTCCCAAGCCCGGATAAATGCAGAGGGTTGCGACAGGAAGGGCATCCGGCGTAAAACTTCTGCCACATTTAAAAATGCAAATGATCAAAACAAAATTCATACCGGATCGGTCGAGGCCCGGGTTAACAACGACCGCCATCAGTGCTGTCAACCAACAGGGTGCTGATGGAAATTGGACTACTGTTGGTCGAAGACGTCGAAGAAGGAGAGGCGGGAGGCGTGTCCGTAGGCAGAGAGAGAAGAGGAAATGCGTGAGCCTCGGACTGAGAGTAGGGACTTTGAATGTTGGAACTATACAAGGAAAAGATAGGGAGCTGGCTGACATGATGCAGAGGAGGAAGGTGGACATACTGTGTGTTCAGGAGACAAGGTGGAAAGGTAGAAAGGCTAAAAGCTTAGGAGCAGGGTTTAAACTGTTTTATAATGGTGTGGATGGGAAGAGAAATGGAGTAGGAGTCATCTTGAAGGAGGGGTTTGTCAGGAATGTTCTAGAAGTGAAAAGAGTGTCAGACAGAGTGATGAGTCTCAAGTTAGAAATTGAAGGCGTGATAGTCAATGTTGTTAGTGCTTATGCCCCACAGGCAGGATGTAAGCTAGAAGAGAAGGAGAGATTCTGGAGTGAGTTAGATGAAGTGATGCAGAGTACCCCCAGAGGTGAAAGAGTGGTCATTGGAGCAGACTTCAATGGACATGTTGGTGCAGGCAACAGAGGGGACGAGGAAGTGATGGGCAGGTTTGGTATCCAGGACAGGAACACAGAAGGACAGATGTTGATCGATTTTGCAAAAAGGATGGAAATGGCTGTGGTGAATACTTTCTTCCAGAAGAAACAGAAGCATAGGGTGACTTATGAAAGCGGAGGTAAGAGCACACAGGTAGACTACATCTTGTGTAGGCGAGGTAATTTGAAGGAAGTCAGTGACTGCAAAGTAGTAGTGGGTGAGAGTGTTGCCAAACAGCATAGGATGGTGGTGTGCAGGATGACACTGATGGTGAGAAAGGTGAAAAGGCAAAGGTAGAGCAGAAGACAAAGTGGTGGAAGCTGAAAAAGGAAGAGTGTCGTGTTGTCTTCAAGGAGGAGTTGAAACAGGCTTTGGGTAGTCAGGAAGTGCTTCCAGAGGACTGGACAACCACAGCCAATGTGATCAGGGAGACCCGGTAGGAGAGTATTTGGTGTGTCCTCTGGAAGGAAAGTAGATAAGGAAACTTGGTGGTGGAATGAGGAAGTGCAGGAGTGTGTACAAAAGAAGAGGTTAGCCAAGAAGAAGTGGGACATTGAGAGGACCGAAGAGAGTAAACAGGAGTACAGGGAGACACAGCGTAAGGCGAAGGTAGCAGTGTCAAAGGCCAAACAGAGGGCGTATGATTACTTGTATGATAGGTTGAACAGTAAGGAGGGAGAAAATGATCTATACAGGTTAGCACAGCAGAGAAATAGAGATGGGAAAGACGTGCAGCAAGTTAGAGTGATAAAGGACAGAGAGGGAAATGTATTGACTGATGACAGAAGTGTGCTGGGAAGATGGAAAGAGTACTTTGAAGAGCTGATGAATGAGGAAAATGAGAGAGAAAAAAGAGTAGAAGGGGTGACCGTTGAGGAGCAGGAAGTAGCAAAGATTAGTAAGGGAGAAGTGAGGAGGGCATTGAAGAGGATGAAGAGTGGAAAGGCAGTTGGCCCTGATGACATACCAGTTGAGGTATGGAAGTGTCTAGGGAGGTAGCAGTAGATTTTCTGACAAGAATATTCAACAAGGTCTTAGAAAGTGAACAGATGCCAGAGGAATGGAGGAGAAGTGTGCTTGTGCCCATTTTTAAGAACAAGGGCGATGTACAGAGTTGTGGCAACTACAGAGGGATAAAGTTGATGAGCCATACAATGAAGCTATGGGAAAGAATAGTGGAAGCAAGACTAAGGGCAGAGGTCAGCATTTGTGAACAACAGTTTGGTTTCATGCCAAGAAAGAGCACCACAGATGCAGTGTTTGCTTTGAGGATGTTAATAGAGAAGTACAGAGAAGGTCAGAAGGAGCTGCATTGTGCCTTTGTGGATCTGGAGAAAGCATATGACAGGGTGCCGAGAGAAGAACTGTGGTATTGTATGAGGAAGTCTGGAGTGACAGAGAAGTATGTTAGAGTGGTGCAGGACATGTATGATAGATGTAAGACAGTGGTGAGGTGTGCTGTCGGTGTGACAGAAGAGTTCAAGGTGGAGGTGGGACTACATCAAGGGTCAGCTCTCAGCCCCTTCTTGTTTGCTATGGTGATGGACAGGCTAACAGATGAGGTTAGACAAGAATCTCCATGGACTATGATGTTTGCAGATGACATTGTGATCTGTAGTGAGAGCAGAGACCAAGTGGAGGAAAATCTAGAGAGGTGGAGGTATGCCCTGGAAAGGAGGGGATTGAAGGTTAGTCTTAGTAAGACAGAATACATGTGTGTGAACGACAAGGACCCAAGAGGAACTTTGAGGTTACAGGGGCAGAGATAAAGAAGGTGGAGGATTTTAAGTACTTAGGCTCAACAATCCAGCGCAATGGAGAGTGTGGAAAAGAGGTGAAGAAGCGGCGTGCAGGCAGGTTGGAATGGATGGAGAAAAGTGTCCGTGTGATGTGTGATAGGAGAGTATCGGCAAGAATGAAGGGAAAAGTGTACAAGGCGGTGATGAGGCCAGCAATGTTGTATGGTTTAGAGACAGTGGCCCTGGGGAAAAGACAGGAGTCAGAGTTGGAGGTAGCAGAGATGAAAATGTTGACGTTCTCTTTGGGAGTAACGAGGATGGATAGGATCAGAAATGAGTACATCAGAGGGACAGCACATGTTAGATGTTTTGGAGACAAAGTCAGAGAGGCTAGATTGAGATGGTTTGGACATGTACAGAGGAGGGATAGTGAGTATATTGGTCGTAGGATGCTGAGGTTGGAACTACCAGGCAAAAGGCCCAGAGGAAGACCAAAGAGAAGATTTATGGATGCAGTGAAGGCGGACATGAAGGTCGTTGGAGTAAGAGTAGAAGATGCAGAGGATAGGGAGAGATGGAGGCAGATCATTTGCTGTGGCGACCCCTGAAGGGAACAGCCGAAAGGAAAAAAGAAGATCTACATTGGAAGCAGCAGATCCCCTCTCATACAGGCTGCCATATTCCCAAATAGGCAACTAACCAAAAATCATACATACATGCTTTTAAGGGAACGGGTCGGGAATAATATTTTAGTTGGTTGCCTATTTGGAATCTCACCATTAATTTATATGCTACTAGATACCGCTAAATATTACACACTGTAGCTTTAAGTTAAGAATTTTTGAAAATATTCCAAAATTCTATTATATTTTTCATATATCCTTTTAAAAAGGATACTTTTTTTACTTTGCTTTATTTTGAATAATTGATATCCAGCGCGAGATATAAACTAAACTAAATTTGCATCGTATTTGCTGTTTTAAAACAAAATTATGCTATAATATCTGCTAACTATAGTTATGTTCCCAACTATGAAGCTAAGGCCAGGCTTAAAATTTTTTTGTTGGCAATATCATGATAAAAAAAGATTCACCCGGAAGGGAGGAATTTTTTTTTTTTTCCTGCCTGTGCAGGCCACCCGGGATTCGCGGGGAAATTTTTTCATGCATCATGCTATATTATATATGTGATGTTGTAAACACTAGAATGAAATAAATATCTTATATTTGAAATCAACATACTGAATATCAAAATGTACTCTTTTAATATTGTAATCAACAGAGTATCAAGGTTTCTTCAACATATCAACTTTTAATATTGCACTCAACAACTCTCAAATACCTGCGTCATGCATCCGCGCTGTCGCTGGCGGTTTATAATTAACTTGTATTTGTTCGACAATGTCAGCAAATGTGTTGCTCAATTTGAAACACATTAATTTATTTATTATTTTCAAGTTGGGACCTTTAATAGTGACAGAGAACAGGTTTTTTGTTGCCTCATCATTGTCCCCTCCCATCATGATTTCTGTCTTTGTTGTTAAGACATTATAGGCCAATGAGAATCCCTGTTTCACCGAACTGGTGAAATTGACCAATCACAAGGTGCGATTGATACTGGTTTCACTTTGATCACTTTTTAGTACGGTGTATGATAGGGGACACACATGTTTTCTCAACACAAACGGCTGGTATATTTTTATTTTTTGCGTCTGTGAATGCTCAGGCGGGGTTTTATGTACCAATTTCGGCCCAACTGGCCGCTTTACCGCCAACAAAGACATTTTTAAGGCTGGCCTAACCTGCAATTGGCTAATTTGTAGTTCAGCCTAGTTACTGCACACATATTTCTGTTAATTCTCACAGAAAGTTTCCAACTTGGAACTTTCCTGGAGTCCTATAATCCTAGTAATACAGAACCTGGGTTATTTCTACATCATTTGATGTTAAACACAGAGTAACAATGAGAAACAGATAATTTTTCATGCCATCTGGATTTCTGCACACTATTTTTGTTGACAACTGAAATATATATATATACATATATATATATTTTTTTTTTGACATCAAGATATCGCAATTTGTTGAACTGTAAACCTAAACAACAACATTGCACAAGTGACCCTGTAACTAGAGGTCACATGCTTAGATACCGCATAGCAACGCCATGCTGGACAGCAAAACTGAGATCTAACACATCTACCACACATTGTTTTATTATTTTCCTTTTTTTTTTTTTTTTTGTTTATTGACATGAAACAGCTGAAAGCAAACATGTTTGTGTGAAGTGCTACACCACGCAGCTAAAGTCGTCCTTTGTACTATACATCAGCAACATTGCACAAAATGTTGAAATGTTTCCTGCAAAGAACTCTACATATGATTTCCTGAAATGAGTTTCATGATGACATCACCGAACTGCTGTTGCAAGTGTACAAGAGTTACTTCCTAAAATCAGTCTCCTGTGTGTCTGTGTGAACGCTCGTCAGCCTTCATGTTCCTTTTATAAGTAGACAGAAGACATCTGTCCGTACACCAACAACTGCTTTTGGAGATGTAGGACTGTGCAGGCACACATATACATGTGTATATAGGTGGAACGGTGGCGCGGTAGTTTGGGTTTGAGTCCCGAGCTCGGGCATTTCTCTTTGGTGTATGCATGTTCTCCCCTCGCTTGTGTGGGTTTTCTCTGGGTACTTCGGCTTCCTCCAACAGTCCAGAAGACATGCAGGGTAACTTTCTGAATCAAGTTCCCTTATGTGTGGCTATGAGTACAAATGGTAGTGTGTGTGTGTGTGTGCGCGTGCTGCAATCATCTAGTGAACTGTTCGAGGTGTACCCCGCCTTCTCCCAGTGTCGGCTGACCGTGGACCCTTATTGTAGGATTAACGGTTTTCCAAATGAGGGATGAGTGAGCAAGGTTTTTCCATGGACTGTATTAGTTTGTTTACATGTACATATACCTAAACAATTTAAATTTATTGCCTCACCTACCCCTTTTATTGATGCAATAAACCCATCAAACCTCCGCACATACTCTTCCTTATGCGACTGGTGCGCCTACATCTCATCACCTGGCGACCTGGCACCCTTCTCCATCAATGGATCCACCACAAAAACACAAAAGCTTTTCAACCTGACACACAATTTCCCATCATCACCCAATCAGAGCGGGCAAAACTAGAGATGCGATATGAGATATGACTCTGTGGTTGAATAAACCATGTGACGACATGTGTAATGGTCCATCTCATGCTGCTACGCTTGCTCTAGAACACAATGGCTGAAAGGGATCTGGTTTCCTGCTGACCATTTTAAAGAGTTTCACATAATAATGTTTACATTCTTTGTAATGCACTAGGTTTATTACACAGCTCTTTAGATTACAGCCACTGAAAAGCTCATTGTGTGTGTGTGTGTGTGTGTGTGTGTGTGTGTGTATGATACAGTTTGATTTTTTTTTCCTAGCATAAAATTAAAAATAATTATCCCTAGTGTATAATAATAGCTTAATAGTGTGTAATAATGTTCCCTATTTCCAGTTGACTTTTAAAATACATCCAAACATTTTTTACTATTTTTTTGTACACATGTACACGTGTATTTAACACATTTCAATTTTTAGAGCTCATACATACAAGAAATAATATTTATAATAATAATAATTTTTAAAAATCTAGTTTTTTCCCCTCTCTGTTCCCTCCCCCAACCAATTTCCTTTTCAAAGGCAGACAACGTGGCCTCAACCAAAACGCCTCCCTCCTCCCTACGCACGAGCACTTCATAGGTTACAACATAATAGTTTCTGCAGCCTGCATAGTACACTCGTTTGAGATGCACCCGATATCTCGCACCACGCTTTTCTCTTTCAAAACGACATGGCTAAAAAAAAAAAGTGACAGGAAAGCAAAATTAAAGCAGATAATATTTTGGGTGAAAATGGGAAGGAGAGGAGAAAATATGATGAAAAATCAATAAAAGTTAAAAAGAATTTCGTTTGACCCTTGACGGATGAGAAATCGAGCGCGAGCCGCTATTTTCTTCAAGTGCCGCAGTCTGCCGACAAAAAAAATCCCCTCAGAGATGCTGAACTATGCTGAGTTTCACATGGAAAAACAGATTTATTGCTCGTAAATATGAACCTAAAGTCGGTTTACGAACAATACACTCAACTAGTATAGTGTTAAATATGTATTGTTATTTAAAGCGTGCCACTGTGTAGTAGAAGTAGGATTTAAACCCATCACTCACCTTTAAATTGACCTCCTTCATTCTCTTTTGACGTGTTTTCATTAACGGGTCCGTAACACGTGACATGCCGAGCATCAGGACCCGAAGAAATAGATCCTAGTTCTCAGGATCCTCACTAAATACAATTCTCCAACACTAAAACCCAACACCTAAAGTAGAATCCCCAAAAGCTCGGTGATGTATCCAACTTTAGAGATATTTAAATACGATATAAAATGTCTCGTGTAAAAAGAATCCATCAACTTTTTATTTTATAGACGTCCTCAATATCCGCGTCGATAACATGGAACGCTGCTTCTCTGCACTTTCCTCACACTCACTCACAGGAAACCCGAGGAAGCCGCGTTATTTTTCTTCGAACCGCATTCCCTATGAGCACCGCCTTCATTACGATTTGATTGGCTAATCCGATTATACCGACAAGACATCGCCCAATAATATGGAGAAGGCGGGGTTTGTTAGGCACAGGATGGAGAAGCCGAAGGAAACGGGGCAGCCAATCGATGCAGGATTAGTGCTAACCACGCCCCCTTCGTTTCCATACAATCCCGATTCATACTTTTCTTTGTCCTATCAGCTTTCAGTATTTTTCTTCATCGCCCGCCTTCACGTCGTCTGCTTCCATGTCGTTTTAGTTTGTGTTTTGCTATTTTAAGATGCTGACGACAAGTGATACGTAATATTTTAACAAATATTAATTAAACATTTGTTATAGAACTACCTCTCCTTGAATCACCACCTTATCGTGGTGGAGGAGTCTATGGTCCAAACGATGCAAGGAGCTATGTTATCGGGTGTATTATGCCCCTGGTCGGGTCACCCAAGGAAAACAGGTTGGCAGTGAAGGTGGTTCAAATATTCCTATGGCGATGAAAACTTGCCCAGATGTGGGCCACTGGTGTGTGTCCTACACCCCCACCCCCACCCCCCCTGAAGCCAAACCTGTGAAAGAGCATGATGAAGTCTGGTGGATGGGCTTCTGCCCATGGAGTCTGGCGTGGTCATCGGGGGTCGTACCTCTGGACTGATAGTCCCTCTTTTTAAAAATTCCAATTATCATGGAATCATACTCCTCAGCCTACCCAGGAAAGTATTTGCAGGGCTGCTGGAGAGCAGGATCTGACTGATGGTTGAACCTCGGTTTCAGGAGGAACAATGTGGTTTTCGTTTTGGCCCCGACACTCTCAACCAACTCTATAGACTCTACAGGATCCTGGTGGGAGTGATGGGAGTTTTTCTGATCTGTCCACATGTCTTTTGTGGATTTAGAGAAGTGTTTCGGTTTACCTCGTCCTGGATGAAACGCTCGTCCATCGCAGGTTACCCTCTCACCAATTTTTTTTTATTTTTATTTTTTTTACTGGTCCCCATTTATACTACTGGGTGGACAGAGGCACTCTTGTGGATAAGAACTTGCCCAGGGATCTCAGGATTCAGCTTCTCAATGTCACATCTATCACATATGGTCATTTATCCAAAATGATGTTTGCATGGATGTACTGTACTATAGTACAGTATTAAAGATAATGAATTACAACACTAGGCCCTAACCATAGAAAAATACATAAAAATATATGTCTAAAAGTTTTACCAGATATGGACCCAATGGTGCTTTTATAGGAAAAACAATACACAACATTATCTAAACTTAGAGCCGAAAGGGGAACACCCTGCACCATAGTCACTCAGGCTAAGCCGAGAGCTGCTAGTCATTGGGAATTTACAGAAGTGTGGGGCGTGTGCCAGTGTGATGGTGCGTGCAGATGTGGTACACTTCTCTATGATGACTACTCATGTAAATAACTCTAGTTATGATTTATTGCTGATGTTTGACTTCTACCTCAAACACCATTCAATCGTTCCCTTCACTTTTTTAAAGGATTAACTTGTAAGTTGCTTCCATCAAAAGCATACTCACAGTGGCTTTGTGTGGAAATTTCACCTCCACCCACTTTTAACATAAAGAAGTGCAAGATGTGGGTGTTGCGGGAAGAACAGAAGAAGCAGCGATGAAACAGACACCCACCTGGAACGCTCATGCAAACATGCAAACACGACAAGGCTGAAGAACTCAAGATGAGGATTGGAGTCTGTGATACAAACACCACTGCTACTATAAACGCAAACACATAATACTAATGAATGAACAATAAGAACACTGTTGTACTGCTATAGGAAAATAATCAGTGATATAGGACACGTTTCATATGATAGTGCAATCCAATATAATTTTTTGCTCTTACACTGCAACAATTTTGGCAAGCAATAACATTTAGCATCTTTTTTTTTTTTTTTAATGAAAGACTATCATGTGACATGTTTTATTTATTTACAGCTCGAGTTAATGTTAAAATATCCATGAAACATTTTAGTCTTTGTCACCGTTTATATTCTAGCGCATTCTTTTCCTTCTTTTATAGTAAATTAGATGGGAACGGGGACAGGGACGGCTGTAGCTTGTCATGTTACTGAGAACCACAATGTACATACCACCGTCTTTCACACTGGAGACTCCTTCTGTAAATGTTACATAATTGTCTTCTAACAGAAAACTAGATTTTTTTTTTTTTTTTTAATCCGCCATACTCGATAACAATATTTACAGTTCTGCATAAGCTGCTTAAGGAATGTTGGGCCGGTGGTGTAGTGCTGCGCTCATGATCAGGAGGTTGTGTGTTCAAATCCCAGTTAGACCCCTCACTGTGCTAAGACACCTGGGTGAGGTCTTAACCACAAGTGTGCAGTATAAATGGGTACCAGTAAAAATATACTGGGAAGGTAAGCTGCGATGGATTAGCATCCCATCCAGGAGGAGTTGAACTCCTGGTCGCTTCACGCTACGGAAACCGGGAATAAGCACCGGCCTGATGAGCCGCTATGGCTTGGGTGTAAAAAATAAATAAATAAGCTGGCTGAAGAGATGCTGTTTAATTCGAATGTGTGCCTTTACCTTATTAATATTAAAATAATTAGAGGGTCACTCATTACATAAGATTAGCTTAGATTCAACATTGTCATTACACATGTAATAAATACAGGGTAACGAAACTTGGTTTAGCATCCAATCAGAAGTGCAGACGGACAGATAGTACCATTAGGTAACATTTCTGTACAGATGATGTATGAATAAATTATGTGAGCAGTTATGAACAGATACGGCAGTAAGGGTTAGAATAAATTGGCATTAATTTACCTAGGAGCAATATACAGATGTTCTATATTACTGTACTGAAGAATAAAATATGCAGCTGTAATATGCAGATATACAGTATGTATATATGTAATATGCAAATATACCGATGTAGTATGTACAATATATTCATAGAGGGTAAGGTACCTCTGCCAGTCACAGTTCGATTATTATAACTTGGTATGGGTATAATGAAATGTCTCCCCCTAATGGGTAATGGGCAAACATTTGTCCTTTGTTAAAAGACAAGGATTTTTATTTAGTAATTTACATATTTTACATGATCCCGGTGGCATAGTGGTCAGGGTGCTGGACTCATAATCATAAGGTTGTGTGTTCAAATCCCAGTTAGACCCCCACTGTGCTAAGACCCCTGGGCAAGGTCTTAACCACAAGTGTGCCTCTGTTCACCCAGCATTATAAATGGGTACCAGTAAAAATATACTGGGAAGGTAACCTGCGATGGACTAGCGTCCCATGCAGGAGGAGTTGTACTCGTAGTCACTTCACGCTATGGAAACCGAGGACAAGCACCAGCCTGATGAGCTACTATCGCTCGGGTGTAAAAAGCCCAAAGGACTTAAGCTCTTACCTTACATGATCCGATGCAAGGACCACCTCCAAATCCTAATGGGTTTGTTCCAGACCCAGGCTCCACCCCTCCACCAAGTTCAATCAAAAAAATCAGATCAGTAGTTTCAATGACTAGCAGCTTTCAGCTTAGCCTGAGTGACTATGGTGTAGGGTGTTCCCCTTTCGGCTCCAAGTTTAGATAATGTTGTGTATTGTTTTTTTTTTAATATATAAAACCACCAATAGGTCCAAGAGAAACAAAATTCTAATAATATATGCTTGTTAAAAAGATTATAATATTCCATGTCTTTAATTTATAGTTGGTGGTTATTGCCCTTTGTTAAAAGACAAGGATTTTTATTTCGGAATTTACATATTTTACATGATCCCGGCCAATACACCATCCCACAACCACATTTGGTAAATATTGGGTTAGTAGGTTTTGCATTATTCTGCTAACAGACAAACAAATCGGTGCTGGTAAACACATAACCTCATTCGTAAGTGGCAGAAAAGGTTGAACACTTTTTTTTGGTTTATTTTCAGGTGAAAACTAAATCATTTGATGCGTTTCGTTTGAAGAAAGAGTCGACTGGTACGGTCCTGTACTGCCTCCTCTGCCTGAAGCCCCACCCTTGTGTAGGAGTCTGTAAAACGCTGGTCACTTCCAGATATATGCTGATCGAGACTCAACAAGATCCACATTCACTACCCCACCCTCCTGTTAGTCCCTAAAAACAAGCCCGTCTCAGCCCCCCCCTTCCCTTAACCCCTCGGCCGATTTCTTTGCACATTGTATTCGGGAATAGTGCTGAAGATGCATGTGAGCGCTGATAAAAATAAACAGCAACCCAAGTCTTTTTTTTTTTAGCACAACCCACACATTCAGGTTGCTGTTTCAGTTTTCAGTCTGTCGAAAACCCCAAAACATCTCCCCACCACTACAGCCTGAACAAACAATCCACTCTTTCTCCCACTTACAGTGACTCACTTTCCATTCATCTCCGTCTTTTGTGTCACCAGGTGAAGTTGTCTCTCTCTCACACACACCCACACACACACACACACACACACACACACACACACACACACACACACCCACCCCCCACACACACACACCCATGCTCATGGGTGCAGGTAAGATGAGACAGGTATTCTGTCAATAGCAGGAAGACAAAGACAGACACTGATTGTCCTGGTCTTGCTTTTTTCAGGATGTGTTTCGGGTCATGGTGACTTTGGATTTAGTGATCCGTGGACTGAAAGGCATCGTCTTGGAGCCGGCTCGAGAGGTGCAGTACAGGGATCCCTCGCTACTTCGCACTTCAATTCATGCGGCTTCAGTGCATCACGTTTTTAAAAATAAATAAATAAATATTCATCGAGTTTAAGGAAGAGACCCCGGAGTCGACCTAGAACACGCTGGAGGGACTATGTCTCTCGGCTTGTCTGGGACTGCCTCGGTGTCCCTGCGGGAGAGTTGGAGGAAGTGGCTCGGGAGAGGGACGTCTGGACCTCTTTGCTTAGGTTGCTGCCCCTGCAACCCGACCCTGGACTAAGCGGAAGATGATGATGATGATGATGAGTTTAAAAATAAGGAAATTAAGGAAGAAAAGGTGGAAAGGTGAAGGAAAATGCCACAAAAACAAGGCCAATTATGCAAAAAAAACCCAAAACAAAACATAAATGAACACAAAACAAACAAAAAAAAAAACCCAAAATTACCCATCAAAACTACTTACATTGTTTTGAGGTGCGTATCTTTGTGTGCATGCACACACATATGTATGTGTGTCGTCTTCTTCTCATGCAATACCATCTGTATGTGTGTGCATTTATATTTTATTTACATCTTATCTTTTTTTTAATTGTTATTATAAGCACTTATAGCGTTTAATATGTATTTATTGATATTATATACACATATACATGTACGTATACGTATACGGGGCAGTGATGGTGGCTAGTGGATAGGGTGCAGGATCGCTGATCCTAAGATTGGGGGTTCGAGTCCCCACAGGGTTGTCACTGAATCCCCCCCCAGTGCAGCTAACTGGGTTATCAAAGGCGGGCCATGTCTCGCACTGTCTATGGTGAGAGGTTCATGTAAAAGAACCATTGCTGACTTTCGTAAAGAGGAGCTGCAAAGCCGTCAGCGTGTTTCTGCCCCTCGCTAAAAGGGTTGTGACAGGAAGGGCATCCAACGTATAAACCGCTGCCGAGTCAAATGTGCGAATCAGATGATTCGCTGTGGTGACTCTCGAGAATGGGAAAAATCCAAAAAGAAAATAAGATACAGTACATGTAGGTATACGTCCGTCGGGGGTGTGTGTGTGTGTGTGTGATGATCCTACTTCACGGATTTCAATGGTCGCGTGGGGATCTCGGTCCCAATTAACTGCGGAAAGTGAGGGATCCCTGTATTTGACTTGGATTCAAAAAAAGTGCATGCACTGTTGGACTTGGACCTAAAGGTGCATTCTAAATTTCTTCTCTGTATCCAAAACTATCTGAACACATTAAAAAATATATATGTTGGGTGTCACCATGCTGTTTTTCTTTTTTTTTTTAATTATACAGCACAATATACAATATAGTTCAACTCCACCCATTTTCCTATAAATAATAAGGTGTCTTCAGTAATTACTTAAATACTTATTTAATTTTTAAGTATAAACTTTTAATAATATTGTAGTAGGTATTTTTTGCTGAAAAAAAAAAAAAAAAAAAAAAAAACCTCGAGAAAAACTGAAAACGTATGTGTATGTGTCATGGTTTTATACAAGTGTGCAGCACACTGGAGTGTGAAGCGCTTTAGCAAGTCGAGCGTTTTGGGCTGCTGCGGGTTTGCGTGAGATAACAGAGAGGTCACAACAAGGTCACACTCCAGCTTCTCAAAAGGGACCGTCCTTGAAAATCAGAAGCATGTGTGGGCTGTGTGAAGGGCCGATCGTTGGGCGATCGTTATGTCAAGCAGTGCGGTATGAGAGGACAGATCACACACAGAGAGAACGCGTGAGACAAGGAACAAGAATAGAACAAAGGGGAATGAAAGCGGCGTGAGAGCAGCAGCAAAAAAAAAAAAAAAGAAAGAAAGAAAGAAAAAAAAGAAAAATGAAACAATGGGAGAGAGATCGAATCGCAGAGGTTTATTAGCATAAAACAAGAATACAAGAAGGTCGCGGATTATAATTCAGCATGTCACCCTGAACTGAAAATCCAGGGCGGCTGGTTCAGTTGGATGGATGATTGGATGATTATCAGCGGGACAAAATAGAATTGGAGAAAATTGTTTGAGTTTATGATGGATCTTTTCTGGAAGCTGATCAATTTGAAATTGCAGTCACAGTTCAGTCACACTGATACGTGGAGGATGGCGCGGATCAATCAAAGCATGAGCACCTGGTTCCGTGATCTGCTCTGCGTGAAGAACGACCAAAAATGCTCCCATCCATTCTGTTGAATACGGATAAAGATCTTCTTTGTAATTTTTTTTCCCCTTTTTTTAAAAATATAGCTTATGAGATGAATCAATGAGAAGTTGGACACGTACTCAAGTCCAAGAGACACAGCGATTTAATACACTGGGAAAGTTCCGCGTATGCGTATTCAGAACCGGGTTGTGCACATAATCTTTGATAAAGTTAATTTCACCGTGCACCACCTTCCGTTTTTTTGTTTGTTTGTTTGGTTGGTTGGTGTTTTTTTTTTGCAGGTAGTACTTATAGACATTGAATGGCTTTTCCGCCTGTCCGTTAAGAGTTGTGGGGGAAACTGGAGCCAATCCAAGCTGACTTTAAGAAGTAGGCGGGACATAATCTGAACAGTTTGTATATCCATCACAGGGCTAAAAATAACACAAATGCTTACATTCACACCTGTAGGCAACGTAGTGCAGCTAGTTGACCTTTAGCGCATGTCAGCTTGTATGGTCTGTTGGAGGAAACCAGAGTACCCTGAGAAAAACCAATGCGATCATGCCGATAACATGCAAGCCGTGTACGTGAGGCTGTGAGTCGATGGGGCAACATTCTTTGTGCCACCTGAATCATCTATTCATTTTCTGAACTGCTCAATCCTAATTACGGTCGCGGTGAGGGTCTCGGCCGACTCTGGGCGAGGTCAGAGTACACCCTGGACAGCTCGCCACGCCATCGCTGGATAGAAACGCAGTGGTTCTTTTACATGAACCTCTCACCGTAGACAATAAGAGACATTGCCGGCCTTGGATAACCCGGTTAGCTGCACTGGGGGTACAGCAGTAACAACCAGCTGATAATGGGGCTTGAACCCCCAACCTTGGTATCAGTAATCCAGCATCTTACCACCAGACCATCACTTAAAGTATCATCATCATCGTCGTCGTCATCTTCCGTTTAATCCAGGCTCGGGATACCTAGTGCATAAACAAGACTGCTGATGATCCCGGGCACCAGGATCACCGACCACCTCATCCGAAACCCATTGGGCAAAAAACCCGGTTTGAAGTTCATTAGATTTCTGCTTAAATAAACAGCGTGTTCAGATCCTGATGATGGACTACAGGTTACGGAAGATCTTGAAAACACTGTGTAGCTCCAACCCATCTCAAATTCGGATCACGTCAATGCTATGAGGCCACAGACTGGAGAGTCAGCCCAACACAGACTCGAGATTCACTTTTACAGGAAATATTGCCATGTGTCATCTCTTGCTGTTGAAGGCATGCTAAGGCGTGCACACACCATCGAGCGCCTAATCTGACCAAGGTACACCACCAACGAGAGAGAAAAACCAAAAAAAAAAAAAAAAAAATCCCAAAAGCTCCCCTCCAACCAAATGCATTGGGAATTTTGCGCCCCTCGCAAAAATCAACTCCGGACATCACCGATGATTGATCAGAACATTGCCGACAAAGGAAGGAGCGTTTCATAGTCACATCTTTTCAAATCACAGCAATGATGATTGATGGGATGCCAATCCACAAATTGGGCGTCAAACCCAAAGTCAAAAGAATTGGGGGGTGGGGCGTGTTTTCAATCACAGAAATTCAGCGCAGTAACAACGATGTTGTTGGAGACAGACACATCGTGCGTGCCCGTCCTCATGCCTTTGACTGATGAAGATGTTTTGTCAGTGCACTTTACGCTTGGCTGCCAACCAACTGCAGGCTGTTTTGTAGCCAAACGTTTGCAGTGAACAGTACATGATATGATATGATAATATATGACATGATATGATATGATATATGATATCACGCGGTGCTCACTACATGCTGTACTGAGAAACGTCGATGTTCACTCCGGGGCTCATTACTTATGCTTGGTGCCCATCAAATAGCCTACGTCATCCATAATTTTGTAGAGATTGCAGGCATTGCTATGATGGCATCACTGGGAATTCTGGGATTTAATTGCATTTTATGCAGAAAAAAAAAAATTGATGGACGAAAAAAAGAGCATGTGTGAGTTGAGGAGTGCTTTATCTGTACCCCAAGGTTTTTGCTGTTGTTTTTTTTTTTTAAACAGGCAAAGGCCTGATGTGATCGAGTGGAAGAAATCCACTCAAGATTACAAAAATCCTGATTCTCTCTCATTCATTCATTCACAAGGAGGGCACAGCCTATCTCAGCCGACTCTGGGTGACAGTGGGGTACATTCTGAAAAGCTTGCCAGATCATCAGGGCCAACACACACACACACACACACACACACACACACACACACACACACACATATATTGAGGGACACACGCTATTCGCCTGCTCGTACGAATGAGCTCACATGGGCTGGTGAATGACAGGGAAGAGAACGTATACCATCCTTTCATCCTGTGAGTGCTTGGCCAATTAGCTTCCCTGGACCCCCCCGTCACGGATGGATGCGGCATTAACCTGGATGTGAACTTGTGATTTCCGGCTTGATAGTCACGCACCTTATCGATGTGCCACTCAGGAGCCGTTCAGGGTGTTACCTGCGTTCTCCCACATAGGGTCAAGATAGGCTCCAGGCTTCCCTATTAGAAGGATTAAACGGTTCAGCAAGCGAGTGAGTCATCTCCATGTGACCTCAGACTGACACACAGCCAGTAAGTAATAACTATTTAGCTATAAAAACATAAAACATACGGTTCACAGTGAACGTTCCTTCTAAACATGACGTCCAGGGATGTTGACATTCATCATCAATATTGTCTCCATAACCTGATACGAAGAGAATCTAATTTCCACCAGCGTGGCAAGCAAACAGGCCGAATCGGCGATCTTTATTACTACACAATGCAAAATGAGACACGACGCCATGGTAATGCTCAGGTAAACATGCACAGGTAATATCCTGCAGCACCTGAAATACACTTTATTGCGTTTCATATCCGCTGCTTAGCGCTCAGGATTATTCGTGTGTTCCTAGTCACATCCTGTAAAAATCCAGAGCAGAGGATCTCAGAGAGAGAGGAGGAGAATGATAAGGAAGGGAGGGGGGAGGAGGAGGAGGAGGAGGAGGAGGAGCAGGAGCAGGAGGAGGAGGATGGGAAGATGGGCGGAACCTCCAGTGTGCTGATGCAATCCTGCTGTCCAAGGAGAAATTGCCCAGTTGGCATGAGCAGAGCCGGGGGAGGGTGATTCTCACTCAAATCTCTGCAGCGTTCACACGCTCACTTGCTGGCACACATTCAGACGTGCACGCGCATGCACACACACACACACACACACACACACACACACATACACACACATACACGTCATTCTCACATAAAAGTGCTGTGGTGACAAGACTCGGGCCTGCATATGTCAGAAGCAGGTTGCTCACCAACTGTAAACACAACATGGAATCTCATCTTACTACACTGAATTGTTCATCTAGATGCATACTCTCTCTCTCTCTCTCTCTCCCTCTCTCTCTCTCTCTCACTCTCTCATACACACACACCAGATGTGATCCCACACATCTGGCTTGGAAAGGTATTAGCTTGTTTTTCATTAAGAAATCACGAGTGAAGCGAAAAAACAAACCAAAACAAAAAGAAGAACTGACTGGTCTGTGGATAGACGGCCCCATACGCGGCAAACTGCAATGCATTGTGGGTACTGACTCCTTTCTTTCAAAGCCTGCATTAACAGTTCCAGCAGGCTGTGCTACAAAAGCTCTTCTGTAGGATCAGACCAGACTTACTAGCCTTCGCTAATCTTCCCACATGCATCAATGAGCCTAGGGCCCCCATGACGCACTTGCCATGTTTATGGGTTGTCCATCCTTAGACCACCATTTTTGGTAATAACATACCACTAGTTACCCCACACAACCTGCCATTTTGGAGATGAATAGACCCAGTGGTTTAAGAGTAATCTAATGTAACCAGCCCATGAACAGGCCCTTTTAGGACTCACACACACACACACACACACACACACACACACACACACACACACACACACACACACACACACACACACACACACACACACACACACACACTTTACCATGAGGAAATCTACATGCCACCATCTTATAGTGTTTCTGCATGAAAAAAAAAACAAAGCGTTAATTGCTCCTTCAGTGACACTGGAGCTCCAGGAGCCAATTAAAAAGTGTCGCATGTGCACAATTTGTTGTTATGATTGAGTTCCCTGTCATTAATCAGTCTTTCTGATACTGGTAATAACATTTATTTAAATTTATTCGAAGTCAAAACAGGGAGGAGATAAGTGATACTGCCACCCTCACCTTTACAAACTGCTGTGCATATACATTCAGGGCAAAACACCATCCACTCCATTACCTGAGATCACAGACGCCCATGTTTGACTGGTGATCGTTTTAATTGAATGAGAGGTGAGCATACACCATCCCTCCCTCCCACAAGAGCTCAGCCAATTAGCTCGTATAGATTCCAGGTCACAGATAGGCTGTGCGCATCAACCTGAATTCGAAGTTTTCCAGATTGACAGTCATTGATGTCACCAGTGTGGACAGATACAGCAACGACAACACTAGTTATGAATATTTGTTAAAAGATTGGATTTTTTTCCTCCACTGTTCCATCAATGAATTATTCAAATTTTTTCTTTATGTAAAAATTTAATTGGAAGACCTTAAAATCATCAACAAGGTAAAATAGAGTATCTTATACAGCATGAAGACCAGAAAACTCAGCTAGACCTCCCTTTTCTACATTTGTTCCTCGTGAACTTTAACAAAAAAATTGTGATGTCATACTTTTGTGGTCAAATAGATAATTTTTAATTATTATTAAAACTTGATTATTATTAATCGCTCATTAGTCGTGATAGTTTGCACAAGCCAAGCCAGAGCTCTGAGCCAACATGCCCCCCATCGCCTCCTCCCTGAAGTATGTGGCTTCCCTACTGTCTCATCGAACTCCGCCCCCTGACTTCCTGCTGTTTGAAGAGGTCTATACGCACTGCACCGAGTTCAAGCTGCTGATGGATGCAGTCAGCTGCTTCAAATAGCTCCAAGCCAGTAATCTCGCAGTTACAGCCCCGATGATGTCAGCTGTTGCATTTCCAGAAGACAACACTTCTGGGTCTTATTTTACTGAATAAATAAGCACAATGCCTGGCAACCGAGCACAACATAACACGGGTGATCTGATCTTCAGCATATGGCTAGTGTGTGTTATCAAGAGTCTGCACAACAAAAGTCAGAAAAAAATTACAAAAATGAAATGAAAATAAATCATAAAAATCTCCTTTTAGTTTTTTTTTTTAAATTGTGTCTTTCTGTAGTATGTGGTACCTCAATTTACAAAATTAATCCGTTCCAGAAGTGGTTTCGTAACCTGGACTTTTCGTAAGTTGTGAACCGCATTTTAGATATAAAACGCGTGATTCGTTCCAAGGCCCTCAATACTACCCTTTAAAAATGATAAAAGCATAACTTTTAAGGTACTTACTTCGTGTTGACCATATCTTCTAAGCAGAGTTATAATCTTATGATGTTTATGCAAGGTTAAAAGCCTGAGCCAAAAAATAAAGTTGCAATGAGCACACTCGAAAAACTCATGAAACAAGCTGCTGCTCAAGGGAGCTGCGTCATCCCTCCTAGTCAGTGGGAGGCCAGCGGGGGTGAGATGTTGGGAGATAACCAATGGGAGGGAGCTGTGTCAACCCTCCTAGCCAATGGGAGGCCAGCGGAGCAGGATGTTGGGAGATAGTCAATGGGAGAGCAACTTGTGCATTGTTTGAATTTTTGAGATGGTGCGTTCGTAACGTGAACTTGTTTCGTATCCAGAGACAAAAATTTTAGGAAAATGTTTTTCATAACCTGGATTTTTTCATTTGTTGGGGCTTTCGTAAGTTGAGGTTCCACTGTATTAACACTTTTAATGAGTATAAAAGCAAACCATTACTCAGCACAGGTCACTCGTGTTTTTGTGAGGTATATAAAACTCTCAATGGGTTTAAATATCAGGATTAAATTCAAAGCTGCTTTACAGAATAAACATTATTATTATTCATTCATTCATTCATTCACTTTCTGTAACTGCTGAATCCTAATTAGCGTTGCGGGGAGGCTGACGCCCACCCCAGCCAACTCTGGGCAGGGGCAGAGTACACCCTGGACAGCTTGCCAGGCCATCACAGGGCAGAAACATGCTGACGGCTATGCAGCTACGATAGTCGAAAGTCTGCAATGGTTCTTTTACATGAACTTTACACCATAGACAGTGCAAGACATTGCCGGCCTTTGATAACCCAGTTAGTGCACTGGGGGGACAGTGACAACCTGGTGGGGCTTGAACCCATAACCTTAAGATCAGTGATCCAGCACCTTTACTACCAGGCCACCACTGCCCATTATTATTATTATTATTACTACGGTATGTTTATTATTGTTATTATTATTATTATTAACAATAATAATAATATTAATAATATACTGTAATAATCCCACAAAATAAATTTTGCCTTTGCATTTAGCCCATTCAGAGTATGCACACGCACACACACGCATGCCGCACGCACGCAGAGCAGTGGACTGCCACACACTACGGTGCCCAGAGAGCACGGACTTCGGGGTCTTGCTCAAGAACCTTTCAGTCCTGAGTGTGGAGAAAAGGGGAGGTTCTGCTCACGCCGCCATTTTTCCTACCGATTTGGGAATTAAACCAACAACCCTCTTGATCCCAAATCTGCTTCCCTAACCATTAGGCAGGCCACAGCTGAAACATATATAATATAAAATAAATATAACTTGAAATTTTTTCTATAAATCCTAGACATGCTCTATACAGCACCAAAATTCAAAGGTTCTGAAATAACTTTTAAACAACATAAAAACCCAAACTTAAAAAAGGGAAGAAATTTCTTGCCTATTAATCGGTCTATCTAATTAAAATGATGAGTGAGGTACAGAATGTTATTACTGTACATTGACTTTACATAAAGATAACAGTCAGGAGTGCCCCCTAGTGACCAACATGAAAACGACTGATGAACAACCGACCAACAGTTAAACCAATACTGACAAAAACAGTTACTGGGCCATTTAAGTGAAAGATGCCGGACCGAGACATCCTGATGAGTATACACTGGACTATTTACAGTACAAAGCAGTGTGGTGTATTTATGTATCATGTTTACATGACCAGAGAAAATAACACGTTAATTAAATCCACGGATTCTGTTACTCGTTAGTGTTTATATTAATATTTACAGTGCGGTTTGACATTTCGTCAACTTGATGTCCGGATACAGTACACGAGAAACCCAGACAGCTTTCACCAGAACCAGAGTCCAGTTAAAGAGGGAAGAGGAAGTGCTCTCTGATTCCCTCGTTCTCGCAAACTTATCCATACTTGCTTGAGTATACCGAGTTACACCGCATACGACACTGGTGCGTCTGGTGCGTAGTGATCGGTACACCCGCCTCACACAGCAAGAAGGTCCCGGGTTCGATTACAGGCTCGGGCATCTCTGTGTGGAGTTTGCATGTTCTTCCCATGCCTGCGTGGGTTTTCTCTGCGTACTTTGGTTTCCTTCCTCAATCAAAAAAAAAAAAAATGCACAGTAGGCCAGTTGGCTGATCCAAATCAACCATAAGTGTGAGATTGAGTGGGAATTGTTTTGCGAGTGTTGGCACTGCAATGGCCTGGTGAGCTGTCCAGGGTGCCCTGTGCCCTCTCCCAGACTTGGCAGAGATGGGTTCCGTCCTCCCCACGGCCCTAATTAGGATTAAGAGGCTTAGAAATTGAATGAATGATCCAGCAGCCCCGACTCGAACAATACCCTTAACATAAGCAATTGTATGGGAGTAGGTCTGTCGGATCGATGGGCCCCGAAGGTTCTGAGAGATAAACTCTATAGCATTTCATCTGCATGACATAAAATCCAGAACATTTCAAATCCTTTTTTTTTTTTTTTTTTCTCCTACCCTGTAATTCCTCGCCATCTTTCCCAGGAAGCTGAGACTGCGGACCAGGGAACGTAGGCCGTTCGGCTTCTCGCTCTCCTCGTGATGACCTCTCTTGCCCTCCGTCGTCCCCTCGCTGTCCCAAAGATCACTGCTGACTTTCACCCGGAGACTACGCCAAACAAACACACACACACACACACACACACACACACACACACAAATTCAAAGTCCGGCTATATCACATCCCAACCATTGGTAGTATTTAGATAGTAAGGTATGACCAAACTCAGCTCTTACCTTGGTGTAGATCCTCCAAGTAGAGACGAGAGGGAAGTCTGTCCTGAGAAAAATAATAAATAAATAAATTAAAAAAAAGCACAAAGACACTAAATCAGTCCCACATCTAAAAACAAACAAAAACGGCTGTTTCCCCGTCCTCGAAAGTGTTTCATAAACTCTTTCCGGTCATCTACGTGGGAAACATAACGGTGCATGACTTGACAGTAGAGACGTTTTCATTACTTGATTAGAGAGATCTGAGAACAAGAGGGAGGTGGGAACACATCACGCTAGGGCCTTCGGGCGCTGGCGAGCAGTGCAGCAGAACAAATACAGGAAGACGGTTTCCGCATAACTGTGCACACACACACACACACACACACACACACACACACACACGAGTTCCTAACACTTTCACAAATCTCAGTTCAACACTCTATTGACTGATTGACAGAACGCTGGACATGTCTAGATTCATTCAGATATGATACACTCCCTATCCAAAATAATAATAATAATAATAATAATAATAATAATAATAAAAACCACCTCATGCACTAATATTTTAATCGCGAACATGCAGTCTTGATCGCAGCATGTCATCTCCATGGTATTGTTGCTCCGGTTGTTCCGGTCGAGGCTCAGCAACATTATTGTGGCAATGAAATGAAGCAGCTGATGATCTGAATGTACTGAACCAGGAGGTTATCAAATCAATGCACGTTTTCTTCCCTGCTTTCTTCCACGGGTATAAAATAGAAATTCGAATAATGAACGGGTGGTTCAGGGAACACGAGGAAACGTTTTCAGATATGTATTGGCCCACGCAGAGTCCTGACCTCAACCCTATTGAAAGTTTTCGGGCTGTGCTGGAGAAGACTTTCTGGAGGGGTTCAGTTTTTCCCTCATCGAGCCAAGACGTTGGTGAGAACTGAACCCGACACCGGATGTGTAGGTTTGTTGACACTATGGCAGGATGATTACGTATGCTGAGCAGAAAAGCATCTCCCGATACACAAGATGTTCATTTCTGAGGTGGATATAGAACAGGAGATCCGTTCCTACTGGACTCATTACAACATCACCTCACCTCTTCAATCAAAGAGTTTTCAGGTTCATCCTCATCATTCATTCATTTTCTAAACCACTTAATCCTAATTAGTGTTGCGGGGAGGCTGGGGCCCATCTCCGCGTACTCCGGGTGAGGGCCGAGTACATCCTGAATGGCTTGGCAGGCCACACACAGGGCAGAACCATGCTGACGGTAATCCAATCGTCTACTCTTTACGCATGACAGAAACGGTTCTTTTACATGAACCTCTCACTACAGACAGTGTGAGACATGCTGGCCTTTGATAACCCAGTTAATAGCACTGAGGGGACAGCAGTGACAACCCGGTGATAGTGGGGCTTGAACCGCTGACCCTGGGTTCAGCAATCCAGCACCTTACCACCTGGCCACTACGATCCTTCTCCTGATCATAAAAGGCTTTGTAAACAGTTATAGAAAGTGAAAGAACGACTATTTGTAGCGTTTGCGATACACACAAGAACAGGAACTCACTTGTTTCACCGACATCTACAACATTATTAACCGAAACAAACAAAAAAAAAAAAAGGCACGTGTTATATCTGACCCTGCGGCACCAAAACAGCTGGAAGTCATAGCACCTAGCATTACTAGCATTTTAGACAGTTAGACAAATCCTGCCTCACAGCAAGAAGGCTATAGGTTCAAGTCCCAGGCTAGACGACGGAGGTTCTGTACGGAGTGTACATGTTCGCCCCGTGTTTGCGCGGGTTTCTTTCAGGTACTCGGGTTTCCTCAGACAATCCAAAAACATGCACATTAGGCTAATTGACTGTTTCAAAGTTCCCAAAGATGTGCATGAGTTGTTGCCCTGTGATGGTCTGGTGATCCGTTACCCAGTGTCGGCTGAGATAAACTCCAGCCTACCAGCGACCTTAACAGTAGGATTATCAAGTTTTTCAAAGTGAGTAAGAATTCTTCAAGTATTTAAAAAAAAAAAGAAAAATTACAAATGCAGACAGAGAGTGCAGACCTCCGTCAAGTACAGTAGTACAATCTCATCCTTACATACAGTAGTGGCGTATTATGCAGAACAACAGTGCCCCCATGTGGCGTGTTCAATTATGTTTAAGTGCTGAATTTTTTTCTCCAAGTACATTCTGGGTGATTTCCGCCATAACGTTTAAAAATCCTTCTTGGCTCCGTTAGCCTAAGCCCCACATTAGTTTTCAAGTTATTGTGGTCATTGGCACACATACAGACAGACACACACCCAGTGTCATAATTGCCCCTTGATTGAGGAGTTAAATTCCTACTGTACATGCATCAAAACATGCGTCTAATAATGGCGTGTATAGTTTAAATAAGA
>CM045743.1:41000142-41030142 GCA_024760905.1 Plotosus lineatus | reverse complement strand
TACACCACCCTGCCCACACGCCACCTCGTTCGCACGTGGAACGTACAAACGGAGTCAGAATTTAAAACTGGAGGTTCAAACTCTGTTTATTTGTTGATGGTTCCCAAAGACAAGACACACTCAAATCAAGTGCGAGTTAAGTGCATCGCTTACGAGTTCAGAAGTGACTGGCTGGAAGTGGAGGATGAAACCCAAATAATAAACAAGAATCGGATTGTTTTCAATAATTCTGTGCAAACACAAAAAAAGAAAACTCTCTCGGAACGAGAAGTACTCACTCACTTATTTGTTTAACCATTTCATAATTATTAGTGTTGCAAGGAGGCAGGAACATGCCTCAGCCGACACAGGCAAAAGGCTAGGTTCACCCTGAATAGCTCTGCAGACCATCACAGGGCAAACAGGCACAACCATGGCAATGTGGAACACATAGTTAGCCTCAGGTGTATGTCCATGGACGGTGGGAGGAAATCAGATTGCCTGGAGAAAACCGTTGCAAGCACATGCAAAGAGAAAAGGACCTTCAAACTTTACACAAACACCTGAGGCCAGGATTCGAACCCGGGATCTACCATATGCGGTGGACATGCTAAACACTACACCACACTATGAGAAGTACTGCTGAATGCAAATGATAAATATGTGTGTGTGTGTGTGTCTATATATATATATATATATATATATATATATATATATATATATACACACTGTATATATGCATACATACATACACACACACACACTATATACAGTGTTGTGCAAAAGTTTTTGCCCCCCGAGCAACTTCTGACATTTTTTGCATGTTTGTCACGGTCATCCATTTCAGATCAAGCAAACCTAAATATTATACAAAGATAAAACAGAAGTAAACACAAAATGCAGTTTTCAGTGACAATTGGATTTATTAATGGGAAAATTCCCCTGTAAATAGTGTTTACTGCACGTCATATCGTTTGCTCGGTGCTTTTTCCCTACACCATAGGGAACACAGTGAGAGTGCCACTGCCAACTACTGTAGTGGATGCGCAAGTACACTTAATTCTAGTACAGTATGGCAAAACAGCATGTTCCCCAGGGTCATACGTGCCCCTCTGGCAGCACACCATGCCCTCCAAAGGGGGTGTGCCCCACTATGAACCTCACCAGGAGCCTTTCCTCGCTGGCATTCGTAGCATGCACACGCACAGAATTCTCCTTCTCTTCCTCTGTTACGCACCACCTCATGCCTGCCCATGTGACATCTTCGTGCCCACATGACATCTTCGCCGCAGTCGATGATCAGAAGGGTTAGTTCATTTATTGTTTATTCTTGTTTTTTTTTATTAATGGTAGTGTACATGTATTATTATTATTATTATTAAATATTTATTGTTTTTACATGTTTCTCTTTAATATATTAGGTGAAATATACATGTTTGTGTCAGTTACATGAGTTTGGGAGGGGGTTGGAACGGATTAATCGGTTTTCTATTATTCCCGATGGGAATTTTTGTTTTATCTTACGAACATTTTGACTTACAAGCTCACCCTCAGAACGGATTAATTTCATGTCACGGTACCACTGTATGTATATATCATGGTTAGCACATTTGCCTCAAAAGAACGGGACAGACCTCACAAATAAGAAGGTCCTGGTTTCGAGTCATTTGTGTATGTTCTTCCTGTGCACGTGCGGATTTCATCCAGATACTCTGGTTTTTTTCCATCAGTACAAAAACATGCACATTAGATTAATCAGCTGTCCCAAATTTCCCCTCGGTGTGAGTGAGAGTGTGAAGGGTTGCGTGTATTGACTCTTTGATGGCTTTAATTTGTACACAACCTTTTATTTGTTCATGCAAAGGGCACAGATTCTTCATAGACACACTGAGTAATGAATGATGGTTCAGTTGAAACCTAGGAAAATTATTATGAGAAATGAGGAATGGGGCAGCTGTAATGTTTAGAGAAACAACTTTGGGGCCGAAAGGTTGCTGGTTTGATTCCCGACTGTGGCAGTGTGGCAGTGAGTAGCACCTTCCCTTCCCTCACATAATTGGATGAAGTGCCTTTGGGCAAGGCACATAATCTCCAATTGCTCTCTAGCACCTCAACGTACGTGTGTGTGTGTGTGTGTGTGTGTGTGTGTGTGTTCACTTTGGATGGGTTATATGCCTCGGAAATATTTTCCCTTTGCCGATTAATACAGTATTTAAAAAAAAAAAAAAATCCTTGCATGGTAATATTATGAATAAGTTGCCAATACATATTATTATTATTATTATTATTATTATTTTTGTTTTGTTTGAATTATCTGTTTTTAATGGCATCTGCTCAACCTCCGCTGTCCAGCCTGTGGATGGTTACACTGGTTACGCTGCACCACTCCCGGATGCCAGCTGTGCCTGCGGTGGGATGTGGCCTGTATCATTTCCCCAGAAAGCGGGACAGTCATCAGCTTCCCCATGTGAGGAGATGGTGAAGTCGGGGGCATGTGTGGAGATCGGGGTGAGACAGGTGACACAGGTGGCGGTCTTCTGGAGTCCAAAAAGCATCTGGGAGGCATGGCTGGATCCGAGATACGAATACGGTGGCGCTGTGGGGGGCTGATCATCTGTGAAAGTATACAAAGGATGACTGTGTGAATTTAGATTTTGAGAAATCAGCAGTCATGTCAAACTCAAAAACAAGTTTAGAGTTATAGATTTCTTGTATAGTGTGAATTTTTGCATCATGCATAAGGCGGGAAGGAAGACAGCAATAAGTAATCCACCCTGAACCGTTCACCAGATGATGGCAGGGCTAGCACACATACAAACATTCATTCTCACTCTCACACCAAGGGACAATTTAAAACAGACAATTAACCTAATGTGCATGTCTTTGAACTGTCGGAGGAAACCCGAGTACCCGAAGGAAACCCAAACAGGCACGAGGAGAACATGCAAGCACCACACAGAAACCCCATGAACCCAGAAACATTCTTGTTGTGAGGCAGATGTGCTGACCACTACGCCACCATGCCACCCCTCAGTGGCATAACCGAAAATAAATAAAAGAAAAGACTGTGATTATAAAGTGTCCCGTTACATATCGTGGAAGGGGAACACTGATATTAAATAGTATCACATATTGTGTAATAAATAAAACATTACCAAATAAAGAAGGTGGTGTTGAAACAGGAGAGTTAATCAGATTTATCGCTTAACTAAAAATCAGCATCTATCCCACAACTACCACAACAACTACAATCACATCAAAGTTGGTTACAAAGAAATGTGGAACTACTTAAACACAATACAAAACAAAAAACAGTTTGGGACGCAGAAATAATCAATAAGGGTAGCATCACATACCATGAACAATTCCAGGCTGTTTACCTGGGGGAAGGAGGGTGGGGGGGGAAGACACCCGTGTCTGTCTGCCCTCTAGTGACCGAGGAGGGGAGCAAAGTTTTCATGAAGTGTCAGGCTCCTAGAGGAAAGTAAACAAGGAAAAAAAAACAAAAAAAAAACCCAAGATTTATTACACAGGTGTGAATTCACAGGTATGCTAATATGATAAGGGATTGTTATCTTTCAAGGAATTCGTGTAGCTTAGCCGACTAGAGATAAATTAAATGCTATCTGCTAAGGATAACCCTCAAACACATTGAGGGTGGATGCTGCCAATAATAGTAATAATAATAATAATAATAATAATAATAATAATAATGATAATAATAATAATATACCCATCTTAAAAAAATAAAAATGAAACAGTGAGCTTTTATGCTAATTCCAGATGTATAGCTTTTAGATTAGCTAAATAAAGTGCTTTCACAAGTCGGTAACTCAATACAAGTCCAGCCCAACTAATGGCACACTAGATTACGTATTTTTGCACATTATTAGTAAGTACCGGAATATGTTTTTCGCGAACAAAGTGAGAACATTTTGGGGAAGTGAACATTTTTTTGGGTGGTGCTCACTTCTTTAAAGGGCTGTTTGAGGATTAAGATTTGGTTTTAGTGTGAGCTCATGAATATTAGGGCTGTACACACACACACACACACACACACACACACATACATACATATATATGTGTATGTATAAATATATATATATATATATATACACATATATATATATATATATACATATACATATATATATACATATACATACACACACACACACAGGTCAGGGGGCAGTGGTGGTCTAGTGGTATAGGGCGCTGGATCGCTGATCCAAAGGTTGGGTGTTTGAGTCCCACTCTCCACAAGGTTGTCACTGTCCCCGCCAGTGCAACTAACTGGGTTATCAAAGGCGGGCCATGTCTCTCACTGGCATGTAAAAGAACCATTGCTGACTTTCGTAAAGAGTAGCTGCAAAGTCGTCAGTGTGTTTCTGTCCCTTGCTAAAAAGGGTTGTGACAGGAAGGGCATCCGACGTAAAAACCTCTGCCAAATCAAACGTGCGAATCAGATGATTCTCTGTGGCGACTCCCGAGTAAAAGGGAAAAAGCCGAAAGGAAGACAAATACATACACACACATACATACATATATATATATATACATATATATATATATATATATATATATATATATATATATATACATATATACATATATATATACATATATATATATACATATATACACATACATACATATATATACATATATACACATACATACATATATATACATATATACACATACATACATATATATATATATATATACACATACATACATATACACATACATACATATATACACATACATATATATATACACACACACACACACACATTTTATATATATATATATATATATATATATATATATATATATATATATATATATATATATACACACACACATACATATACACACATATAAGATACAACTTTATTAATCTCACAATGGAGAAATGAGAAATTTACTGTTACAGCTTCTTGAAGTACCGTCAGTAGGGGGTGCAAAATAGCTCAGAAAGGTGTAACATCATTGAGTCATAATTAGAACAGAACAATAAAAGATAAAAATAACAAAAAAAACAAAACAGACAATATATATAAAATATAATATAAAAATAATATAAATATATATCAAAAATAATATAAAAATAATATACAATAAAAAACTTTGTAGACTGGCTAATATACAATCTTGAGGGCAGAGTAGCTGGATCGATATGGTTCACAGTCACAGGCGGGTAGATGTTGTTGATTAAAGAGGTTTATTGCACTGGTTAATTCACAGACAGTTACAAAGTGGCGTTGTACAGTCTGACAGCAGTGAGGTTGAAAGACCTGTGATAGCACTCCTTCCTGCACTGAGGACGTCTCAGTCGTCCACTGAAGGAGCTGCTCAGCTTCTCTACAGTCTGGTGCAGTAGGTGAGAGCTGTTTTCCATGATGGATGTGAGCTTGGCTACCATCCTCCTCTCACCCACCTCCTCCACAGAGTCCAGTGGGCAACCCAGGACAGCGCTGGCCCTCCTGACCAGCTTGTTCAGTCTCTTTCTGTCCCGCTCTGTGCTGCTACAGCAGACGGTAGCGTAGAGGATTGCAGAGGCTGCCACAGAGTCATAAAATGTCCTGAGCAGAGGTCTGCATACTCCGAAATACTTAAGTCTCCTCAGAAGGTGGAGGCGACTCTGGCCCTTCTTGTACATGGTGTTAGTGTTGTGGGACCAGTCCAGTTTATTGTTGAGGTGAACACCCAGGTACTTGAAACTGTCCACTGTCTCAATGTCCTGTCCCTGGATGTTCACCAGTAAGTGTGTTGGTGTGCTTCTCCTGAAGTCAACCACCATCTCCTTCATCTTCAAGCACAGGTGGTTGCGCTCACACCAGTCCACAAAGTCGACGATGACCGACCGGTACTCCAGCTCGTTTCCCTCTGACACACGGCCCACAATGGCGGAGTCGTCAGAGAACTTCTGGAGGTGGCAGCTGTCACTGTTATAGATGAAGTCTGAGGTGTAGATGGTGAAGAGGAAAGGTAAGAGGACGGTGCCCTCATGCTGCAGACTATATATATATATATATATATATATATCCAACTGGGAAGAGAGCCCGGTGTCGACCTAGAACCTGCTGGAGGGACTATGTCTCTTGGCTTGTCTGGGAAAGCCTCAGTGTCCCCCCGGAAGAGCTGGAGGAAGTGGCTGGGGTGAGGGCCGTCTGGACCTCATTGCTTAGCCTGCTGCCCCCGTGACCCGATCCCGGATTAAGTGGAAGAAGATAAAGATTATATATAAATATATAGATATATACATACATACATACAATGTGAGCCCATTCTTTTCTTGCCTTATGTGATGTGTTGAACTGGGTTTTAGTGGCTGAACAATTTTCTGAACTGCTTAATCCTAATTAGAGTCATGGGCAGTCTGGCACTCATCTCAGTCGACTCTGGGTGAGGGCAGAGAACACCCTGGACAGCTTCCGAAGCCATCATCGCAGGGTGAGAACATGCTGACGGCTGTGCAGCTCCTCTTGACAAAAGTCAGCAATGGTTCATTTACATGCCTCACACCACGGACAGCGAGTTACATGGCCGGCCTTTGACAACCCAGTTAGTTGCACTGGGGGAACAGCCGTCGACAGTGGGACAGTGGGACGGCCTTGCGTAAGATCACTTCAGCCGTGAAGCTGGAGGAAGGAATGATGCAGCTCCCTCCCTCACCACCAAATATTTTTCCTGCTGGTTCGAACCAGTAACCTTTGGGTCCCAAAGTCGTGTCTCTATCCACTAGACCACAGCTGCCCCCACACAAACTGCGAAGAATACTTAGAGATTCACTAAACACAAGGCAACACAATATTGCGTCGATTTTTAGCCAGACTGTTCTTTAAAAGAAAAGGATTGACATAAACAGCACTGGAGGTTTTATTTTGTTTTTCAAGAAGGGGGACAGTTTCTACCACAGATGAGGAAGTGTGAAGTGAAGAGGTGGCACATTTACAGAAAACTTACTGTTCTATGTCATGGACTCATCTTGCTGAGTATACAATCCCTCAGGAGTAGAGCTGAGGAAGATCTGATAGAGACTCATATGAAAATGTGTGTGCACGAGTGAGTGAGACAGACAGACAGACAGACAGGTAGACAGACAGGCAGACAGACAGCACTTGCTGCATACTGCGGACGGGAATCTGTTGTTTTTTTTAAATGAACAGAATGAGGACATTTACTGATGCTCATTTCTTTATAGGGCTTCTTCAGGGTTAGGACCTGGTTTATAGATTGGTTAATTCGTCTACTTCACACGACTAAGATCCTCGATGACCGTCTCAGGCCGTTTCTGTGTGGAGTTTGCATGTTCTCTCTGTGGGTTTCCTCCAGCTACCCCAAAGACACACACTGTAGGCTAATTGGCTGTTCCAAATTTTCCGTAGGTGCAAGTTGTCTGTAGAGGTTTGGTGAGCTGTCCAGGGTGTATCATGTGTTTTTTTTTTTTTTTTTTTTTTTGTCCCGTGATAAGTTCCAGCCATACTACAACCCTAACAGGATTAAATAGTTTGGCAATAGTTTGGATGAACTTGGTTTTAAGGTTCAGGGTAGAATTAGGTTCAGATTTGCAAGAACTGCCCTCACGGTTAAGTGCGCTAAAATGTTTATTGCGCTCATAAATAATTGATATGCTTACAACATTTCATTTATTCAACATCAACGCACTGTACTTTTAATATCCATTCATACTTAAAGTAAACGGGGCAGTGGTGGTCGAGTTGTATAGGACGCTGGATCGCTGATCCAAAGGTTGGGGGTTCAAGTCCCACTCTCCACAAGGTTGTCACTGAACACCATTTGCTGCTAACTGGGTTATCAAAGGCCGGCCATGTCTCCCACGGTCTATAGTGTGAGGTTCATGTAAAAGAACCATTGCTGACTTTCATCAACAGCAGGCTGCAAAGCCGTCAGCGTGTTTCCGCCCTGCGATGGCCTGGCGAGCTGTCCAGGGTGTTCTCTGCCCTCGGCCGAAGTTGGCTGGGATGGGCGCCAGCCTCCATCCAACCCTAATTAGGATTAAGCTGTTCCAGAAAATGAACTGAACTTAAAGTAAACATGTACTGACATGTACTCGGGCACTGGTGGCCCGGTGGTAAGGAGCCGAATTACTGATCCCATGGTCAGAGGTTCAAGCCCCACTATCACCGGGTGGTCACTGCTATCTTCCCAGAGCAGTTAACTAGGTTGGCTGAGATGGGTGCCAGCGTCCTCACGACCCTAATGAGGATTTAAGCTGTTCAGAAAACGAATGAATGAATGTGGAATGCCTGTTAAACAAGTTGATTTCCTGTTATCGTTTCCATTATAGCAGCTGGTTCCAAATAGCTTCACATAGGTCATCACCACAGAAAATGTAAACGTTACACAAATTAATCGAATCCACTTATTTATTTAGCCTGCACTACTATCAGAGCTATCAGGAACTCATCAATGCTGTTTGATTATCTGTATGCATCATCTGTAATGCTGTAAATTATCTCCGTTTAGGCAGTTTCAGATTTAAGTAGGTGTGTAAACAGAGTTAGCGTGTAGCTCAAACAATTCAGGTTACAAGCCTATCAGGAACAAGATATACTGTATTTACAATGATGAAAGCTCAGTGAGTATAGTGTCAGGTGTCAGGCCTGCCTGTTTGACCTCTCATATATCTCCAAGTTTCTGCAACACACCCTCAGAACACAGCAGGTCTATCGGCTGTCTGCTTATTCACTACGAGCCATTCCATTTGACCAATCACATGATCCCTGTTCACACCCAGTTCGCAGTCTCCAAATTAATAATAATGCATAATGTTCATGTCGATCATTCACAAACTCCATGAAATAACCTGACTGTGGGAAGTTTTCCCCTCAAGCACTCTCGCATCTGAAGTTGCTCACACTTGACACCTATGGTAGTACAAAGGTGGACTAAAATATACCTAGTGGATGAAAGCACTGCAACACAGATGGAAGACAGTCTAGACAACAGGGTAGACCAAGTTGAAAAAAAACTCATTTGGTCAAATTTCACCATTGCAACATGGTCCGACTATGAACCTTCTGGATCATATTCTTTGCCGCAAGTACAGAACTCGTTTACTTAGCAAAGTATAGTCAGGCTGTTCAAAGATCACATGATATTTTGCCTGGCTTTAAGCACTGTATTAATTTTTGGATCTGCCCTTGTTTACTTGTCATAATTGTCAGTAAACTCCCTACTGTTGCATTCAGTTCTCTAACGGATAGAAGATTTCTCCACCCATGGATCAGGGCCATCTACATCAGGCTCTGAAGGTGCAAGCAGCAACAACAACAATAACCGTCATCCCTTCGATTCATTAGTGATGAACTAACCAGCTGTGTGCCAGAATCGACTCGAGCCTCCTCCCTTCATAACTGAAATTCCTATTCTACAGCCCGTGTTGGTTCAACTCAGCAAATACGATGAAGACACATCCAACTGTTAAAAGATTTCTCTTCCTATACTTTCTGTACTTTTCCATACAAGAGGTCATTATAATTTTGCTCAGTTGGCTTTGCATGTAACCTGCAATGTTCTCCCCATGGCAACAGAAAGTCTTTGTTTGGGGTAGTGCGTTCATATGATCTCTTCACCATTGATCTCCTATCGGAGGATAAGGAGTTGACTGCTTACAATCCCATCCATGTCTTCAAAAGGGCAAAAGACAAGCTTGAACAATGGCGGGCCAGGCCCTTCTCTGATTATAAAGGCATGACCACGATACCAGTTATGTGTAAGCCTACACATCCCTATACCTGAAATGTGACACCACAAAGTGGTGGGAATTGTGCTCCACCAGCAACACCAAGATCCTAGAAACTTCATATAATAGCTGTCTTCAGACTTCACAGGAAATTGCTATGGTTGAAAAACTGTGCTATCTACACTCATGGATCGCCAGCGCTCAACCAAATAGAAAAGCAGACCTCCCCCCTCTTATGGGTAAATGACAACCAGGCTGCTTTGCTTGCCAGTAATTGGCCATCCAAGGATTTTTAAAATCACCTGTTCACAAATAATCACAAAATGTGCATACAGGGCAGTGGTGGCCTGGTGATAAAGGTGCTGGATCACTGATCCCAAGGTTGGGGGTTCAGGCCTCTTAACAGGTTTCCACTGTCCCTTCAGTGGAGCAAACTGGGTTAACAAAGGCTGGCCAGGTCCCTGACTGTCTATGGTGAGAGGCATGTAAAAGAACCATTGCTGACTTTTGTCAAGAGTAGGCTGCATAGGTGTCATGTTTCTGCTCTGTGATGGCCTGGTGAGCTGTCCAAGGTGTACCCAAAATCAGCAGAGATGGGCACTAATTAGGGTTAAGCGGTTCAGAAAATGAATGGATGAATGAAATGTACGTACATTCATTCAGTCTGCGCATAAGCCAAAGCAGTAATAACCCTGCTAACGAGAAAAACGGCACCTGACCATGCCGATCATCAACAATACAGTATCTAATCCCACCTTTGCAGGAACTTTCTCACTGACCTCCACTTCCCAGAACCACACTATTCACACATGACCACTTTTTCAAAATCCTTGAAACTGATTCCATTGCCAGGTCTGTGTCCACATTAACGAATGCGATTTGCTGTTCAACCAGTACAATTCTGTTTCTGGTTATGCCTCTCAGTTCACATCCCAAATGCGGAAAACCTCAAAGGGGAATTGGCAGCTTCATAAATACCAGGTGGAGCCTGCGAGTTTACATCTTTTAGCCATTCCAGTGCCTACTTTTGCTACCATTCACCCCTGTTCTCTAATGGCACAACCATTACCAATATCCCTGCCAGAAATGGTTTGATTAGTCAGAGTGAACGAGTGTGGAAGAATACATCTACAACTAGAATCGGTAGCTTGACAAACCAAGCAGGCAGCCGATAAATTCGGCAGCAACACCCCTGACTTTGGCTGTCCAGTACAACTGGACTGCTGAACCTAGAGTGGTACAAAGCACTAGCACAAGTACACTAATTCCTTTAAAGTTGTCAAACAAATCAAAGAAGATACATACCGACCGTTTGCATTTCCCATCTCAAACTCATGGTATCAGGCCACTTGTCAAAACGAGCCTCTGTTGACTCCCTACTCCCCCATGACATATAAGTACCATTGGTCTACCTTGTTGGAGAAATGCTGAACTCCAAACTTTGAGGTGGTAAGCTATGGTATCTCAAGTAGTGTTGCAATGCTTTCCAAAAAATAGAATCACTTACCCCAAGACCTTCATTCCCAGACCCCTGATCTAATCACCCAATATCTACTGTTCAAAAACTCCAAAATATGCTGGACTTTGACACACACATATGGACAGACAAAGTCTCACGAAAGCAGTCTTCCAAACGTTTGATCTCTGTTACTTCTATTCACGTTCTTTAACCCACAACCCATTCAACATCGTGAGTATTGTCTTTCTTGTTTAAAGATTGTCTGTCTGACCCTTTGCCTTACTCATACGAATCCATCCTTTTTGCTTGACTCACTCTGCTATCTGTCTCGTACCTGACATTTCGACATAGAATGATGGGATCTTTAACATTTGTTAATAGTTATCAGAGGGTTCAAGTCATAAACTCTTCCTGGTTATGGTTGAATTGTCAAGAGGTAGAAAAAAATCTAAAAGGTGTTGCACTATAAATCATCACCAAATATGGCAGATAAAAACAAGCTATTTTAAAAATGATCGTTAAAAAAAAACCATGAGGTAGAAAAACAAAGTGATGTGATTTTTTTGCACATTTATACAAATCGCACTCACTACTCCAAATAGCCAAGTACTTTAGTTTCCTGACATCATTTTTCTGACTCAAGGAACAACAATGGATTTCACTTGCTGATTAGATTCCAGGTGTGATAAGTTCCATAAACTGACAACGCAAAAAAAATAAATAAATAAAAAATAAAAACCCAAAAAAACAAAACATGGCTGTCTTTATGAGCCTGACGACCGGGGGCCCCAAAAAAACTTCCTGTGTTTTAAAAAGTTCAAGGTCATAAATTAGTTGTGCACATGAAACTTCATCCAATAAAATTGTTCTTCATGATTGTTTATACTGATGGATTTTATTGTGGAAGGAGAAGCAGTGCTAAGGTCTGTTGGAGGCCCAACCCGACCTGGAAAACTGGAACACCTTGAGCTTGAAGAACTTGATGTGTGGTTTCAGCAAGATGAAGTTACAGCCCACACACTTTGAAGACTATTGGAAGTACTCAGGAAAAAGTTTCCGGATTGGGTGACTTCAGTGCAGGGCGATGCTTGGTGGGAGGCCAGTTCCCCTGACCTCGCCTCCTTGGGATTTTTTTTTTTTTTCCCCCAGTGTGGCTACCTTAAATCACAAGTGAATTTTCATCGACCTTGGACTCTTGAAGTTTCTATTCAACGAGAGATCGCCGCTGTACCACTTGACATGACCCGTCAAGTCATGGCAGCATTCAGAAATCACCTCCAAGCGTGTATAGACAATGATGGCCACCATTTAGAAGATCAGATCTTTAAAACATGATGTATAAAAATCATATTGGATGGAGTTTCATGTGTGAAAATTATATTTTGATTTACTTTAATGAGGTTTTCATTTTCCTTTGAAACATCGGGAGGCTTTATTCGGTCATCCGGTACAAACAAAACATGAGCTCCAGATTGGATAAGACTGTTGTGTACGTTGCTCAATTGTGCAAAGGAGTCTCCAGCTTGTCTTTCTATCGTTGTCCGAGCCAGTTTACACTGTTTTGTGAAGACAGTAGTCCACCTTGCTGTACGAGATCTTCAGTTTCTTGGAAGTTTCTGTGATGAATTTCAGAAGAAACCTCCTTTTCCCGGCCAATTCGAGTCTATAAACCAAACCCAGAAATACAGGTTCTCCAGATGTTTGACTATATCTGAAAGTGGTCGAAATTTTATTGCTTGTTTTTTTCCAACACAACAGTTTTCATTTGTGTAGATATATTTATGAACGTGTTTTATAATGATCAAGTTTTACTGAGCATCTCACAGAACCAGCGAGAAATCTCCTGGAGATCTCGACTGTCACACTTGCTTGTTTATTTGTATACATACCTCAAGAAGCTTTCATTATGCTTTATATCTGATAATTGGTTTCTTATGTAATAGTACACTGTTTTCTCTCTTGACTTAATTTTTCCCGGTAACATTTAATTTAATGTTGGAAAACTAAAGTTTGGGAATGTAAATTATTTTCGTATTGACTCACTCACACACAAGTCATAAAATAAAACGCTTCCGAGAAATAAAGTCGTTAGTCACACATACAGTATAATATATACATATTGAACAATTGACCTCAAACAAATGATTACAGGACTTAACCAGAGGCGTGGCAGGACAGGTTTGTGAGTCTGAACTACAAACCGCTGAGCTGTTTGGATACAAAACGACAGGTATGCAGGAAGTGCACTTCGGGCTCGTCCTCTTTTCCACCGCTTATTCTCTCCAAATTTGACCTTTTTTTTTTTTGCTTTTGCTTGTCGAAAAATGTGCCTTAACAAGTGTTTTTCAAACGTGGGAGGAAACCTCCCATCTCACCGCTGAATGATTCCGAATTCACAACATGTTTCCAGTTTGAACTTGGCTTGTGGCAAAAGTAAACACAGCAAGCAAGTGAGCACATCCTTACGATTCCAGTTCTTCGATATCCAGGGATTGGGAAGGTGATTGGAAAACGAGGGGGGTGGGTGGGGTTGTGGGGGGTGGGGTTGTGGGTGGGATGAATTTGCTGTATATTTCATAAAATCATCGTCAGGTATTATTCGAGATATCGATGGATCATATTATTGTACTGTAAACATCTTCGAATTTATAAACGCCAACAGGTTGATGGCGTAAATAATTCGTTGAGCATTTTGATTCCATCCATCTGACCAGCATTGACATGTCAATCACTCAAAGCTCATTTCCCAGATTAAAAAGATAAAGAATATGAATGAAGCACTTTCTTTTTGAGAGAGCAAAAGTTCCAGCAGTTTGTGGGATGTGTTGATTGATAAACAAGTTGAGTTGGGAGGAGTAAACACAAACGCTGAAGATATCTCAGTGGGTTAACTCAACCACCCAAAAACCAGATGCCTGCAGCTGCCTGCACTGTGACTCACCTGCGCTCAGCGTCGCTGCACCTGTACGGCGTCCTGCCTGGGACACAATTCATATGAATTAAAGCAAACATAAACACATAAATAAACAAACAAACAAACAAAATCCCCCGAGTTTAATCCGTTCATCCGGGATATTCCTGAGTTTCATTCCTCCATAAGACATCCCGCCGCCGTGAACACCGGCTTTCAGAAAGAGTTTGCCGTCAGGTATCGGTGACCGTGTGTGCGGTGTGTTTGCGTCATCCGCGTCATCCGCGTCATCTCCTCGCGCTCTCCGCCCCGTTTCAACTGTCACATGCGCTTCCTTGATTCTCACGTCCATGACTCAGAATGACAACACTCATCCTCTGCTCTCTTTTGGTGCGACCGACTAATACCGCGATTTTAATATTATTGCGCAAAATACGCAAAATACTTTAGGATCACATTTCCACATTAAATATGACGTCATGCATAATTTTTTTTTTTTTTTTTTTTTTTTTTTTTTTTACGTGTCATGCCATACGGCATGTGACCATGGCATGAACCTGCCACGTACGTGATATAATTTCACACCAAACCACGTGCCCTTCTGAACAAACATAATGAGCTGATTAATAAATAAATAAATAAATAACAATTAAATAAACAACAAATGTCCAGGGGCAGTGGTGGCCTGGTGGTCAAGGTGCTGGATCACTGATCCTAGGTTGTGGGTTCAAGCCCCACTCTCTATGGGGTGGCACCTCCCCCCCCCCTCCCCCCATTGCACTAACTGGGTTATCAAAGGCCTGAGATGTCTCTCACTGCCGGTGGTGTGAGGTTCATGTAAAAGAGCCATGCTGGCCTTCATCAAGATGAGCTGCAAAGCCGTCAGCGTGTTTTTGCCCGGCCATGGCCTTGTCAAGCCGTCAAGGGTGTACACTGCCCTCTGCCCTTGCCCAAAGTTGGCTGGGATGGGCGCCAGCCTCCTCGTGACCCTAATTAGGATTAAGCGGTTACAGAAAATGAACAGATGATGAGCAAATGTCCGTCTTACAGCGGGGCAGCAGGGGCCCGGTGGCAAGATTCTGGATTCCTGAACCCAAGGTCTGGGGTTCAAGTCCCCACTTATCACTGCTGTCCCAGTACAGCTAACTAGATTACCAAAGGATAGCATGTTTCTGCCCTGATGGTCTGGCAAGCTGTCCGGGGTGTACTCGGCCCTGGCCCAGAGTCGTCTGATGGGCGCCAGCCTCACCGTGACCCTAATTAAGATGAAGCGGTTCATAAAATCAATGAACAAACGCTTGACATCAATGAAAGCTCCTGCGTTCGAGTCCCGAGGAGCTTGCATGTTCCTCCCACGCCTGTGTGGGTTTTATCCTGATACTTCAGTTTCCTCACCAGGCCAAACTTCACACACATTAGGCTGACCGGCTGTTCCAAATTGCCCCTAGGTGTGAGTGTGAAAGTGAGTAGCTGTACATGTATGTGTGTTGGCTCTGCAATAGCCTGGTGAGCTGTTCAGGGTGCACCACACATTTGCTCATTGCTGGGTGAGATAGGCTCCAGTCTTTTCACCACTTTTTGAAAAGGATAAAGTTGTTTGGAAAAATAAGTGGCAGAGTGAATAGTGGATAAAAAAGGAGTGCAGCTCGGTGGTGGAGTGGTTACCACGTCTGCCTCGTGTGAAGGCGGTCCTGGGTTCGAGTCATGGGCTCAGTAAGGGCAGAGTGCATACGCTTGTGTGGGCTTCATCTTGACAAGATGACATGTACATTAGGCGACCTGGCTAGTCCAACACGGCCCCTAGGTGTATATGTGTTTGGCCTGTGATGGACTGGTGAGCTGTTCAGGGTGCGCCCCATCTTCACAACGTCCCCACAACTGTAATAGGATTTATATATATAGATATATATATATAATAGGTTTGATGATTCACTAAATATATTTCCTTTATCGATGTTTCACATCCTCAAGGCGACTCTGACACGTCCGTTTTCCGAGAGGTCATGATGTCATGAAACTGACTTAAAACTATATGAGTCACCAGAAATAAAGTCACATGTGAAAATGAGGCGGAATGATGAATCGAGGAGGAGAAAAATCACGTGAAAAAAATCATTCAGAAACATCAGGGTCACAGGTTCAACCCTCAGGCTTGAGCTCAGGTTCCGGACTGTTTGGAGAGTCACATGTCATCTCTCTGTTGGTTTCGTAACTCGCAGAACTCAGAACTCGGTCACTCAGTCAGTTTCTGAACTGCTTAATCCTATTAGAGTTGTGGGGAGGCTGGAGCCCATGTTAGCCAACACGTTGAGAAGGCAGGGTACACCCTGAACAGCTTGCCAGTCCATTGCAGTACCAACACACACACACACACACACACACACACACACACACAGCTATTAAATTTTATACCGAGGGGCAATTTGGAACAGAAACAAGGCCTAATGTCCATATCTTTGGACTATCGGATAAAGCCCCACAAAATATACCCTCGCCAAGCCTTGGACTCGAACCCAAGACCTTCACGCAATGAAGCAGGCAAATTAAAGAAATGTGAAAGCTGATACCAAAACGAACCTCCTTCATCAATCGTCTGAATGTCCACGAGTGGCACGGTGGCATAGTGGGTATCACGTCCACCTCACAGCGAGAAGCTTTTGGGTTTAAATCCCGTACGTGGCTACCGTTACTGGTACCGTGTGGAGTTAACCTGCTCTCCCAGTGCTCGTACGGCTTTCCTCCGGGTACTCCGCAGTCCGAAAGACATGAACATTAAAAGCTCATCGGACATTTCTAGCCTCCTGAGTGTTACTGCTCATGCGGGTGTTGACCCTGTGATGTTCTGCTGAGCTGTTCAGAGTGTACCCTGCCTTCCCTTGGAGTTGGCAATGATGGGCCTCATCCTTGCTGTGACCTCAATAACAGATTTGAAAAATTAATCGATGTCAATGAAAGATGCCCGACACAGGACAGTCGGTTTGATTATCCCGGTAGTCTAGCGCTGTGAGACACTGATGAGAGCAGAACAATGTGCAGCGTGGACACCGACGGGAATTTGGCGTGAAAAGGTCTTTTATTTTCCTTCCTACATCTCTTTCTGGAAAAAATGCAGAGTCCATGCATAGCTGATGATGTAGGTTCCATCGCCAGACACTTCATCATTGCTTCAGTTATTCAGTCAAACTGTTACTGCTCTCGAATCACATCACAAAAAGTATGAAGTATTTGTAAAATATTTGTTCCTAGAACTACAGAAAAGGGAAGATTTTATACTTAGATTTTCATAAATCTTCAGAAATTTCTCAAGACATTATATATATATATATATATATATATATATATATATATATATATATATATATATATATATATATATATATATATATATATTTTTTTTTTTCTTTTACTTTCGGCTGCTCCCTTCAGGGGTCGCCACAGCAAATCATCCGCCTCCACCTCACCCTGTCCTCCGCATCTTCTTTTCTGTCTTCAACGACCTTCATGTCTTCCTTCACCACATCCATAAATCTCTTCTTTGGTCTTCCTCGCAGCCTTCTGCCTGGTAGTTCCAACCTCAGCATCCTACTGCCAATATACTCACTATCCCTCCTCTGTACATGTCCAAACCATCTCAATCTAGCCTATCTGACTTTGTCTCCAAAACATCTTACATGGGCTGTCCCTCTGATATACTCATTTCTGATCCTATCCATCCTCGTTACTCCCAGAGAGAACCTCAACATTTTCATCTCCGCTACCTCCAGCTCTGCCTCCTGCCTTTTCCTCAGCGCCACTGTCTCTCAGCCATACAACATCGCTGGCCTCACCACCGTCTTGTACACTTTTCCCTTCATTCTTGCTAACACTCTCCTATCGCACATCACACCGGACACTTTTCTCCAACCATTCCAGCCTGCCTGCACACACTTCTTCACCTTTTTTCCACACTCTCCATTACTCTGGATTGTTGAGCCTAAGTACTTAAAATCCTCCACCTTCGTTATCTCTGCTCCCTGTAACATCACCGTTCCTCCTGGGTCCTTCTCATTCACACACATGTATTCTGATTTTCTGAGGCTAACCTTCATTCCCCACCTTTCCAGGGCATACCTCCACCTCTCTAGATTTTCCTGCACTTGTTCTCTGCTCTCACTACAGATCACAATGTCATCTGCAAACATCATAGTCCATGGAGATTCTTGTCTCACCTCGTCTGTCAGCCTGTCCATCACCATAGCAAACAAGAAGGGGCTCAGAGCTGGCCCTTGATGCAGTCCCACCTCCACCTTGAATTAAGTCGGTCACACCGACAGCACACCTCACCACTGTCTTACATCTCTCATACATGTCCTGCACCACTCTAACATACTTCTCTGCCACTCCAGACTTCCTCATGCAATACCACAGTTCTTCTCTTGGCACCCTGTCATATGCTTTTTCCAGATCCACAAAGGCACAATGTAGCTCCCTCTGACCTTCTCTGTACTTCTCTATGAACATCCTCAAAGCAAACATTGCATCTGTGGTGCTCTTTCTTGGCATGAAACCAAACTGTTGTTCACAAATGCTGACCTCTGCCCTTAGTCTAGCTTCCACTATTCTTTCCCATAAGTTCATCGTATGGCTCATCAACTTTATCCCTCTGTAGATGCTGCAACTCTGCACGTCTCCCTTGTTCTTAAAAATGGGTACCAGCACACTTCTCCTCCACTCCTCCGGCATCTGCTCACTCTCTAGTACTTTGTTGAATGTTCTTGTCAGAAAATCTACTACTACCTCTCCTAGACACTTCCAAACCTCCACAGGTATATCATCAGGACCAACTGCCTTTCCATTCTTCATCCTCTTCAATGCCCTTCTCACTTCACCCTTACTGATCTTTGCTACATCCTGCTCCTCAATGGTCACCTCTTCTACTCTTTTTTCTCTCTCATTTTCCTCATTCATCAGCTCTTCAAAGTACTCTTTCCATCTTCCCAGCACACTTCTGTCATCAGTCAATACATTTCCCTCTCTGTCCTTTATCAATCTAACTTGCTGCACGTCCTTCCCATCTCTATTTCTCTGCTGTGCCAACCTGAATAAATCATTTTCTCCCTCTTTACTATCCAACCTATCATACAAGTCATCATACGCCCTCTGTTTGGCCTTAGCCACTGCTACTTTCGCCTTACGCTGTGTCTCCCTGTACTCCTGTTTACGCTCTTTGGTCCTCTCAATGTCCCACTTCTTCTTAGCTAACCTCTTCCTTTGTACACATTCCTGCACTTCCTCATTCCACCACCAAGTCTCCTTATCTACTTTCCTTCCAGAGGACACACCAAGTACTCTCCTACCTGTGTCCCTGATCACATTTGCTGTGGTTGTCCAGTCATTTGGAAGCACTTCCTGGTCACCCAAAGCCTGTTTCAACTCCTCCTTGAAGACAACACGACACTCTTCCTTTTTCAGCTTCCACCACTTTGTCTTCTGCTCTGCCTTTGCCTTTTTCACCTTTCTCACCATCAGAGTCATCCTGCACACCACCATCCTATGCTGTTTGGCAACACTCTCACCCACTATGACTTTGCAGTCACTGACTTCCTTCAAATTACATCGCCTACACAAGATGTAGTCTACCTGTGTGCTCCTACCTCCGCTTTTATAAGTCACCCTATGCTCCTGTTTCTTCTGGAAGAAAGTATTCACCACAGCCATTTCCATCCTTTTTGCAAAATCTATCAACATCTGTCCTTCTGCGTTCCTGTCCTGGATACCAAACCTGCCCATCACTTCCTCGTCCCCTCTGTTGCCTGCACCAACATGTCCATTGAAGTCTGCACCAATGACCACTCTTTCACCTCTGGGAGTACTCTGCATCACTTCATCTAAGTCACTCCAGAATCTCTCCTTCTCTTCTAGCTCACATCCTACCTGTGGGGCATAAGCACTAACAACATTGACCATCACACCTTCAATTTCTAACTTGAGACTCATCACTCTGTCTGACACTCTTTTCACTTTTAGAACATTCCTGACAAACTCCACCTTCAAGATGAGTCCTCCTCCATTTCTCTTCCCATCCACACCGTGATAAAAACGCTTAAACCCTGCTCCTAATCTTCTAGCCTTGCTACCTTTCCACCTGGTCTCCTGAACACACAGTATGTCCACCTTCCTCCTCTGCATCATGTCAGCCAGCTCTCTACCTTTTCTTTGCATAGTTCCAACATTCAAAGTCCCCACTCTCAGTCCAAGACTCATGCCTTTCCTCTTCTCTCTCTGCCTACAGACACGCCTCCCCTTCATCGACGTCTTCAACCAACAGTAGTCCAATTTCCATCAGCACCCTGTTGATTGACAGCACTGATGGTGGTCGTTGTTAACCCGGGCCTCGACCGATCCGGTATGGGGGTAATACTTCTGATTTGCATCATGTTTGGCATTGGTTTTACGTCGGATGCCCTTCCTGACACAACCCTCTGCATTTCTCCGGGCTTGGGATCGGCATGAGGGGGAGAGACACTGGTTAGTGCCCCCCCCCCACCTCATGGCTGCATATATATATATATATATATATATATATATATATTTTTTTTTTTTACTCAAGTGTTTATAATACAGGCAGCGCATACTGGGTTCATGTTCCGGGCTCAGTAAGGGTGTTTCTGTGTGGAGAATGCATGTTCTCTCCAAGCGTCCATGGATTTCCTGTGGGTAGTCCGGTTTCCTCCGATGGTACAAAGACATGCACAGAAGGCTAATTGGCAGTTTCTAATTGCCCTTAGGTGTGTGCGTGCGTATGTGTGTGTTTGTGTGTGTGTGTCCTGTGATTGTCTGGCTAGCTGTCCCAGGTGTACCCCACCCTCGCCCAGAGTCGACTGAGATGGCCTCCAGTCTCCTCACCACCCTATTAGGATAAAGCGGCTCGGCAAATGAGTCACTGAGTAACACTTTTTTTGGATTTTTATTTTAGTAAACAGTACAATTTTCCAAAAAATTAACATTAAAATCATCACACAAAACTTTCTTCTTCTTCTTAATAATAATAATAATACAGTGATCCCTCGCTACTTTGTGCTTCAGTTTCTGCAGCTTCAGTGCATCGGGGGTTTTTCAAAAATATTCATCAAAAAAATGCTGCAAAAAAAGGCCAATTATGCACCGCCCCCCGAAACCCCCCAACAAAACTACTTACATTTTTATGTGAGGCGCGCATCTGTATGTGTCTGTATTTATATTGTATTTACATCTTATGCATTATTTTTGAATGTTTAATTGCTATTATAAGCATTTATAGCGTTGAATATGTATATATTGATATTATATACACATATACATGTACGTATACGTCAGTCAGAGGGGTCAATCCTACTTCACGGATATAGGCGGTCATGTGGGGAGGGGAGAGGGGGGGGCCTCGGTCCTCATTAACTGTGGAAATTGAGGGATCCCTGTAATCATAATATTAAAAATGAGATGGGCACCAGCCTCCATGTCACCATAATTAGGATTAAGTGGTTCAGAAAATGTATGAATGAATAATAATATTATTAATAATAATAAAAAAAAATAATAATTTTTTTCAAGTAAATATATTTTATTTTTTTTCTAGTACATTTAAAAAGGGAATAGGATGTAAACAGTCCTAGTGAGGGAATCCGATGATGTTTTGTGCAGAATGTATAGAAAGAGAAATGTTTACAGTAAATTATAATAAACAACACAACGAGTTAAAAAAGATTTTTCTTTCATGCTCATAAAAACAGCCTTCATCACTGAGATCAGTGGGTGTGGCTATCCAAATTACTATGACAGTGAAAAAAATAAATCTTAAAATGCATTTAATTACAAAATATATATGCATATGATTTATATACATATATGTTGTGACTAAAAAAACGATTAAAGTTAAACAAACATTGTAACATATGATGTCATGTCTGTGAATGTGTGGGGCAGCATGGTCGTGTAGTGGGTACCGTGTCCACCTCATAGCAAGATGGTTCTGGGTTCGAGACCCCAGCTCAGGCGGTTTTGTGTGGAGTTTGCATGTTCACCTTGTGCTTGTGTGGGTTTCCTTCAGGTCCTCCGGTCTCCTCAGACAGTCGAAAGGCATGCACATTAGGCTAAGTAGCTGTTCCAAATTGCCCCATGTGTGAGTAAATGGTTGTATGTCTTGCCCGCTGATCTATGCTGCCATTGGCCAATGTCTGAGATACAGACCAGCATCCCCACAACCGTATTAGGATTAAACGGTCCAGCAAATGATTGAGAGGATGTACCTAGATATATATATTCATCCCTTCATTTTCTGAATTGCTTCCTCCAAATAAAGGTCACGCGGAGGATGGTGCCCATCTCAGCCGACTCTTGGCAGCTCACCAGATCCAACATTCAAACAACCACTCACACCGAGGGGTGATTCGAAAAAGCCAATTAGCCTACTGTGCATGTTTTAGAATTGTTGGAGGAAACCGGAGTATCCGGAGGAAACCCAGACAAAGCACGGGGAGAACATGCAAACTCAACACACAAACACCCGAGCTGGGAATCCAACCCGGGCCCTTCTAATTGTGACGCAGACATGCTAACCTCTACGCCACTACACCCTCCTAATATAAATGTGTTTGTGCACATATATATATATATATATATATATATATATATATATATATATATATATATATATATATATACACACATATATATACATAGGGGCAGTGGTGGTCTAGGCGCGCTGGATCGCTGATCCAAAGGTTGGGGGTTCGAGTCCCTCTCCACAAGGTTGTCACTGCCCCCAGTGCAGCTAACTGGGTTATCAAAGGCGGGCCATGTCTGTCACTGTCTATGGTGAGAGGCATGTAAAAGAACCATTGCTGACTTTAAGTAAGAGTAGCTGCAAAGTCGTCAGCGTGTTTCTGTCCCTTGCTAAAAAGGGTTGTGACAGGAAGGGCATCCGACGTAAAAAAACCCTCTGCCAAATCAAACGTGCGAATCAGATGATTCGCTGTGGCGACTACCGAGTAAAAGGGAAAAAGCCGTACACACACGTACACACACAAGCCACACACACATTTTATATATATATATATATATATATATATATATATATATATATACACACACACACATACATACAGACACTCCCTAACTTACGAACATTTGTTTGATGAACATCTGGAGATACGAACAGAGTTGTCCGAGGTCGACAGTGAAAATGAAATTAAATTGAAGAACAATTAGTAATAGAAATGGAATAAAATATATAGAACAATAGATCATGAATATAAGTATGAAATATGATTAAACATCATTCCTGACACATCCCAGGAAGAGAAGCAGAACTTGTGCCAAAAACTTCAAAGAAGAAACAAATTGACTCCAGTATTATAATGAACTGAATAAGAGTGAAACTCTGTAAATCTGATCAGATCCGCTGTGCTGTGCTTGAGAGGAACCAGGCGTTTAAACACGAGACATAATGATATTGATAATGTACAGATGGTTATGTAGAGAGAGAGATAGAGAGAGAGAGAGATTAAAAGTTTCTAAGTGTTTAATTTCACAGATAACTTTATTTGGCAGCGTTAAAAATAAAAGCTGCTCGGACCGGTGGATTAAATGGTGTGCCTTGGTGATGCTGAGTGGTTTTGATGTGCAGGATGATGTTTACTGCGGTGTCATGGAAGGAATGGTGTCATTAACAATGATTTGTGATGGTCATGATTTAACACCATAAAAACTTTAAAGCTTCAGGCGCACAGGCAGCAAGTTGAGTCGAGTCGGGTCAACGTGGGGCTGAGTAAGACACAAACCATGAATCATATTGGGAAATTATTCACAAATAATCCACCAATCAAACAGAATTATCTAGGAAGCATTACACACACTTCGGGTAAATAAATAAATAAATAAATCAGATTATCTTCATGTCGAAGTTTGATTATAGTTCTCCGATGCTCCTTCCAAGGGCAACCGGAAGCTGATCAGTTCAATTGTCCAGTTGTAGTGTCATCTGTGTGTGTGTGTGTGTGTGTGTGTGTGTGTGTGTGTGTGTGTGTGTGAGATAGAGAGTGGATATGCTTTCAATTAGACTGAGCTCAAGAGCATTATTACACCTTGCGGTTCAGTTTAGTTCATTTTCTGTAACCGCTTCATCCCAATTAGGGTCGCGGGGAGGCTGGTGCCCATCCCAGCCAACTCAGGGCGAGGGCTGAGTACACCCTGGACAGCTCGCCAGGCCATCGCAGGGTGGAAACACGCCGACGGCTTTGCAGCCTACTCTTGTCGAAAGTCAGCAATGGTTCTTTTACATGCCTCACACCACAGACAGTGAGAGACATGGCCGGCCTTTGATAACCCAGTTAGCTGCACTGGGGGGGGGCCAGTGACAACCTTGTGCAGAGTGGGAATTGAACTCCCAACCTTTGGATCAGCAATCCGGCGCCTTATACCACTAGACCACCACTGCCCCCACCTTGCGGTCAGTTACGTAATAACTCAGAGAGAGAGAGAGAGAGAGAGAGAGAGAGCGCAATTGTATACAGTACAAACTCGTTTCCATTACTTATACAAGGTTTAAACATATGTGAGGCGCTCCATACTCAACCATCACTTGCTCACTTGAAAGATTGGAAGTCCGGATAAGCCGCGCTTCGTCTCACAAACTCCGTGTGTCACTTGCAACAAGCGCCTACTTTCGTTGGAACACCTCACATATGTTCCCCTCTAAAGAATGCCCTGTAACAACTTACGAACAAATTCATCAAACGAACGGCCGTCTGGAACCGAACTCGTTTGTAAGCTGGGGAGCGTCTGTGTGTGTGTGTGTATATATATATATATATATATATGCATGCGTGTGTGTGTGTGTGTGTGTGTAGGCTCCGGTGTTCCTTCCTTCTAATGTATTTAATGTAACCAATATCCTTTTACTCAACTATGTCAGTATAAAATACACAATAAAGTAAAGTAAATACATAAAAATGTAAAACATCCAGGTATAAAACTGACTTTGATCAACAAGATGTATAAAGACAGCTGTCAATCTTTCTCCCCTCAATCTTGGATTGCAACAACACGTCAACAGTTTGTGTTTAAAAGCTTAATAGTTTTCCTTTAAAAAAATGTGTGTGTGTGTGTATATATATACACACACACACATATACACTAGTCCTTTTCAAAAAATTAGCATATTGTGATAAAGTTCATTATTGTCTGTAATGTACTGATAAAAAATTAAACTTTCATATATTTTAGATTCATTGCACACCAACTGAAATATTTCAGGTCTTTTATTGTTTTAATACTGATGATTTTGGCATACAGCTCATGAAAACCCAAAATTCCTATCTCAAAAAAATTAGCATATTTCATCTGACCAATAAAAAAGTGCTTTTAATACAAAAAAGTCAACCTTCAAATAATTATGTTCAGTTATGCACTCAATACTTGGTCGGGAATCCTTTTGCAGAAATGACTGCTTCAATGCGGGCGTGGCATGGAGGCAATCAGCCTGTGGCACTGCTGAGGTGTTACGGAGGCCCAGGATGCTTCGCTAGCGGCCTTAAGCTCATCCACAGTGTTGGGTCTGGTGTCTCTCAACTTTCTCTTCACAATATCCCACAGATTCTCTATGGGCTTCAGGTCAGGAGAGTTGGCAGGCCAATTGAGCACAGTAATAGCATGGTCAGTAAACCATTTAGCAGTGGTGTTGGCACTGTGAGCAGGTGCCAGGTCGTGCTGAAAAATTAAATCTTCATCTCCATAAAGCTTTTCAGCAGATGAAAGCATGAAGTGCTCCAAAATCTCCTGATAGCTAGCGGCATTGACCCCGCCCTTGATAAAACACAGTGGACCAACACCAGCAGCTGACATGGCACCCCAGACCATCACTGACTGTGGATACTTGACACTGGACTTCAGGCATTTTGGCATTTCCTTCTCCCCAGTCTTCCTCCAGACTCTGGCACCTTGATTTCCGAATGACATGCAAAATTTGCTTTTATCCGAAAAAAGTACTTTGGACCACTGAGCAACAGTCCAGTGCTGCTTCTCTGTGGCCCAGCTCAGGCGCTTCTGCCGCTGTTTCTGGTTCAAAAGTGGCTTGACCTGGGGAATGCGGCACCTGTAGCCCATTTCCTGCACACGCCTGTGCACGGTGGCTCTGGATGTTTCTACTCCAGACTCAGTCCACTGCTTCCACAGGTCCCCCAAGGTCTGGAATCGGCCCTTCTTTCACTTTTTCCTTCACACAGACGTCCCACTGAGGTGCCTTGATAGAGCACTCTGGGAACAGCCTATTCGCTCAGAGATTTCTTTCTGTGTCTTACCCTCTTGCTTGAGGGTGTCAATGATGTCCTTCTGGACAGCAGTCAGGTCGGCAGTCTTACCCATGATTGCGGTTTTGAGTAATGAACCAGGCTGGGAGTTTTTAAAAGCCTCAGGAATCTTTTGCAGGTGTTTAGAGTTAATTGGTTGATTCAGATGATTAGGTTAATAGCTCGTTTAGACTACCTGAACATCATATGCTAATTTTTTGAGATAGGAATTTTGGGTTCTCATGAGCTGTATGCCAAAATCATCAGTATTAAAACAATAAAAGACCTGAAATATTTCAGCTGGTGTGCAATGAATCTAAAATATATGAAAGTTTAATTTTTTATCAGTACATTACAGACAATAATGAAAATTATCACAATATGCTAATTTTTTGAGGACTAGTATATATAGCCCGTATATATAATGAGGTGGTACCTCACCTTACAATAGTCCCAGCAAACGAAAAATCCAGGTTACGAAAGACATTATCCAAATTTTTTTGGCTCTGTATATGAAACAAGTTCTCCTTACGAAACATGCCATTCAAACATTCAAACAATGCACGAGTTGCTCTCCATTGACTATCTCCCAACATTCCGCCCCACTGGCCTCCCATTGGCTAGGAGGGATGACGCAGCTCCCTTGAGCAGCAGCTTCTTTCATGGAGTTTTTCGAGTGTGCTCATTGCAACTTTATTTTTTTGGCTCAAGCTTTTAACCCTGCATAACCATTTGTAAGATTATAACTCTGCTTAGAAGACATGGTCAATTAAAAAAAAAATTCAAACAATCCACAAGTTGCTCTTCAATTGACTATGTCCCAACAGCCCGACCTGCTGACCTCCAATTGGCTAGTAGGGATGACACAGCTCCCTCCCATTGGCTATCTCCCAACATCCTGCCCCGCTGGCCTCCCATTGGCTAGAAGGGATGATGCTCACTTAAGCAGCAGCTTGTTTCATGAGTTTTTCGAGTGTGCTCATTGTAACTTTATTTTTTGGCTCAGGCTTTTAAGCTTGCATAAACATTTGTAAGATTATAACTCTGCTCAGAAGAGATGGTCAACACGAAGTAAGTACCTTAAAAGGTTTGCTTTTATCATTTTTAAAGGGTAGTATTTGGGGCCTTAGAACGAATCACGTGTTTTACATTTAAAATGCGGTTCTACTTACGAAAAAGGCTCTGGAATGGATTAATTTCGTAAGGTGAGGTACCACACTGAGTGTGTGTGTGTGTGTGTGTGTGTGTGTATATATATATATTCTGTCTTCCTTTCGGCTTTTTCCCTTTTACTCGGGAGTCGCCACAGCGAACCATCTGATTCGCACGTTTTTTGATTTTGGCAGGTTTTTACGTCGGATGCCCTTCCTGTCACAACCCTTTTTAGCAAGGGACAGAAACACACTGACGACTTTGCAGCCTGCTCTTTACGAAAGTCAGCAATGGTTCTTTTACATGCCTCTCACCATAGACAGTGAGAGACATGGCCCGCCTTTGATAACCCAGTTAGCCGCACTGGGGGGGACAGTGACAACCTTGTGGAGAGTGGGACTCGAACCCCCAACCTTTGGATCAGCGATCCAGCGCCCTATACCACTAGACCACCACATATATATATATATATATATATATATATATATATACACACACACACACACACACACACAGTATATACTGTATATATAAACAAACCAAAAATGTAAACCAAAGACACTTCAAAACAGGCTTTTTAAAACTATTCATATCCGCTACAGAGTGTTATTTACAGTCTTGTGTGTGTTGAAACGCTCTGGTTGCATACAAAAAATTGTGCTAAAAATATAAACAAAAAAAACCTAAAATAACTGACCACAGAAATTGTGTTCGGATATTCACACATCGGGAGGCAGCGTGCACCGTAGCGCTCATTCAAAACATATCCGTCTTAACAAAAGGTCAAACCGTGCATACCACGAACTCTGAAATAAATAAGCGTGCACGCCCGGACAGCTTCAGGGTACCGAGTGATCCTGCCAGAGACCCACGGTTCCAAAACGTGAGGAGAATACAGGGGTGAGGTTCAGGAGCTGCTGCTCAGTCTGCGGCGGATGAGAGAGGCCGGCTTCGTCTCTGTATCCTCCTGGTCACTCTCGCAACTTCTCTGAGGGATGAAGGACAAACACATTCATTCAGTCATTTTCTGAGCTGCATGATCCTTATTAGGGTCACTGGGAGGCTGGCGCCCATCTCAGCCGACTCTGGGTTTGGGACAGAGTACACCCTGGACAGCTCACCTGGCCGTCACAGGGAGAACAAACACAGGGTTATGGAGTAATACACACCACAATCATCATCATCACCATCATCATCATCATCATCACCACAAAATAATTAATGTAAAAATTCTCAGAAATCTATATGACTTTTTTTAACTTAATTTTTCAGTCACTGATGTTGTATTGTTAGGAGTTTATGTTTACACTTTTGTTGGATTGTTTATTCGATAGCTTATTTGTTTGTGTTCAATATAACTCAAAAACTTATGCACAGATTTGGATAAATTTTATGTCTAAAGTAGGGCATTGTACAAGTAAGAGACCATCAAATTTTGAAGATCTGTGCATGATCATGTTTTTAAAAAAATAAATTACAGTCAATAATATGTGCCAATAATGTATGAATGAATTTTCATCAAGAATCCCACCAGGGGGAGACATTTTGTGATAAATATGTCAAGCTATAATGAAACCTGCAGACTTGCGACGAAACTTTCAGTTCAATCAATGCACTCAGCTAATTTCTTGAGGGTTTTTTTGTTTTTTAGTTTTTTAAACCTTTAAAGGCACACTAGGGGAAAAAAAAACAATTATTTACTTTTTTTTCTGTATTAATTAATTTATTTTAAAATATTTGGTGAAATTTCCATTTATGGTAAAGCTCAGCATGAATAAATAAGTAAAATTACCTACATATGGGTCCCTGCCTCTGCCATAGTTAGAAAATAAACTAAATAAAAATAAGTGAAAATAAACTATAACAAAACTCTTAATTATATTTTCATGTTCTTGTATACAGACTGCTTCCATTTATCCGGCACCTTTGGGACTAAGCAGGTGCCAGAAAATCATGTATCAGGACCTTCCCGAAATTGTGTCCAAATATTACTTACCAAAAACCAGAAGACCAAAAAAAAAAAAAAAGCCCTCAGGACTATACAAGCTGTCCCTATTCTTGCAAATACCACGCCTAGCCTAAGAATTACGCAGCCACTCAATAGAAAAATGACACTCTTCCTCGATACCGAGGGCGTTACATGACCTGGCTGCCTTCTCCATAATCAAAGGCCCACTAACAGGCTTCCCTTCGGCACACTGGCTCTTGAACCAAATGTACAAAGCCTTATCTAACTCTCCAATCTTTGCTACTTTTAGCGATTTCCTCTTCCGGTCCTGTTGTTTTGTTTTGATTGGCTGCCGTCAGAGTGCAACCGCGCAAAGTTTAAATCTGAAATCCTTTACGATTTTTCAAATTATGCATTTTTTCTGGACAAAATGTGCCGTTATAACAAGTAGGCTCTTTATTGTTCGGCGTTAAAAAAAAAAAAAAAAAAAAGTGCCGTTAAATAAGGCCTGCCGATGTATCAGATGCTGGATAA